>CAEFZY010032045.1:0-14923 GCA_903066815.1 Brachyrhaphis roseni
GCAAAAACCCAGGGGGCGGAGGTGGGGGCCGCCCCCCCCTAAATTCTGGGGGTTGTGGGGGGGGGGGCGCCCAGGGGGGGGGGGGGGGGGGGGACCCCCCCCCCCCCCCCCCCCCCCCAAGGTGTGCAGCCTCTAGGCACCATCTAATGGAGGAAGAGGGAAGCAGCAGGCAAACAGAAAAATCCCAGAGAGCCAAACCCGGTTCCCAACACCGATGTTCTCAGACAGTGTCCATCTTGAGCTGTCTTTCAAAGAATAATAATCACATTGTATACTATAACACTAAGATTGATAATGTAAAAAAAAAAATATAGAAATATGAGGAAATTTTAATACATCCCAAGTTAAACAGCTTCTATAAAAATAATAGTTCAACATGTTAATTAAACTTTGTCATAAACCAGAACAAGTACAAGCACATACTTTGGAGGTAATTCTATCTAAGTAAGGAACCTTGTGGTTCTGACTTAATGGCTAATTCCAGCTAATTTGTCACAATGACTACCACTCTTTAATTGTGTTGTTTGTTTAAATAAGTGGTATGACATCCGGGAAAAACACAGATCAGGATTTATATCAAGTTTGCGTGTAAAGCAGTTCAGAAACTGGACAGACGTGTTGAACATCTCAGGGGTTGTTGAGCTGGTATAAAGTCCAATCAGGACAATATTGATAGTTAATCAGACTTTGAATTTTAGGAACACAATTTGCTTTGCAAGAAAAAAAAGCAAAAATACCAAAATCCAAATAGTTGAAAACGGCAATAGTCTAATGATCCATGGGACTTTCTCTGTATGTTTTGAGTTAGTCCTGTGCTTTGTTATTCAACTTTCTCTGTTTCTTTATAGTTTAGTTTCTTCTTATCTCTTCATGTTATCCAGTTTTGTTTATACTTGCAATATTATAGACTTCCATGTTTATTGCTCCACTAATCACTCTTCTCAGTATACATCGTCCTGGCAAAACATATTTCCCCCCTTACAGATTTTTTTGGTGCACTTAAATGTTTCAGATTATAAAACACATGGTTACAACTTACAAAAATCACCTGACCAATTACAACAGCCGTAAATCAACTGAACTTTCGTTCATCTTTGTCTGAAGATGTTTCTACACCTATCCAGAAGTCTTTGTCAAGGCTCGCGGTTGAGCAACGTGAAGATGGGCGCTGGTGTTTTTCAAGAGGCCCATCTTCCTGGGAGCATGCCATGACACACATAAATTAACATCCAGTTTGTCACTCACCTGCTTCGTTTGGATCTTTTATGTACCGTAACAAGCCTGTGAAACTTTTCAGTCCTTCGAGTCAAAAGATCTAAATGAGTTAGATGAGTGATGAAGTTTGTTTTCCACCTGACTGGGATTATTCCAAAGAAAATGACAATATTCACATGCATGACCTAAATAAATACCAAATGATGATTTCCCTGAAAGCTGCAGTATGTAACTTCTTTGAAAAATATGTTTTTTACATATTTGTTAAAGTTATCACCATTTAGTGATAGTATGAGACAGATAATCTGTGAAAAGATCGAGCATCTTCACCTCCACGATGGCAATCGTGCCATCAGAAGAAATGCAACACTCCCGGTGAAAAATAACCAATCACAGGAGCATCTTAGCGCTGCCAATCAACCTCGTGAACACTCTGCTAAAAATACTGATGATGGAGAATCAACTCACCATTACAGAAAAACATTTAGCCGCTGTCATCGGTGAGCACGCTAACTAGCCTTAGCATTCATGACAGGTTCAGCTGCTAGCTGCAGGGCAGCAGGGAGCTGGCATGACATAGTGACAGTTTCAACAAACATGCAAAAATATGTTTTTTAAAATAAAAGTTACATACAGCAGCTTTAAAACGATTCTAAGAGGAAGTGTGGGCTTAACTTCCTTCACACTAATGAAGGAGCAACACTATTTACCAGTTATTGCAAACGCCTGATGCCAGCTAATACTCCCAAGAGCAGCAAAACTGGTTAAAGCTTTTGGGGAATATTAAATTTCCAAATTAGTTTGGATATGGTTCTGACTTTTGTCAATCTTTACATTGTATTTTGTCATGTTTTCATTTTTTACCTACAACAATTTATCAGAAAATCCTTGCCAAACTTATATCTGCTGCAGAGAACTAAGCGTTGCCTTCAGTTCTGTTCAGTCATGCTAGCCAACATGAAACTGTTCACTTAACGGCCTTTTGGAAATAGTTGACAGGTTTGTAATGCTTGCCTTTAAATATCTTCAAAAAATTCTGGGCCATAAATCAATCCCTCACTTTCTGTCAAAAGTCTGAGAGCGCCTAAAGATCTAACCACTTGACTTGTCATGTGCTTCAGTAACAATGTTTTTACTGCATCTTGCCATGCAATGAGTTGATCTGCGTTTGTATTTAAAAGCCTTTATTCGGTTCACGGTTATTTGTTGTCTCGACTTATTTCATGACACTTTTTAACCCGGTTCTATAAACATTAAATGCAAAACAGAATTTTATCAAATTTTTATTGGAACAAAAAATTGGAAATTGTCTGTTCCAATTTTGATCTCTTATTTTTTCCTCCAGTCTTTTTTAAAATGCACAAAGAAAATGTAAACAGCAAACAATAGATTTGCTTAAAAAAACATGGCCTTTTATGGAATACAGCAACACAAACTGGTGCATAATTATGAACCCTGAGATGTTTTTATTAAAACTAAAGAAAAGTGTGACCTGCATGTTTTTGCTTTGTAGAATCATCTCTTTGGCGTTTGTTTCTGTCAGCTATAAATTTCTGAAAGAGTGATTTTTTTTTTTTTTTACCATTCTCCTTTACAAAAAGCTCAGATTGGATGGAGAACATCCAACATAATTTCTGAAATCCTGCCACAAATTTAATCGATTTTAGCACTGGACTATGACTGAGCCATTCTAAACCCAGCAGTGAGTCTTTTGAACCTGACATATTTTCTTGTGACTCATATAATTTGCACGTTTGCCAGTTTTGACCTCATCAAGCCAGATAATCTTTTTCCTCATTTCTGCAGAACCACTTATTGCTTTTACAACAACAATTTTCTTTCTGCCACTCTCAAATTAAGGCCAGGTGTAGTGCCAGATGGTGCATAACATTGAGTTTTAAGGTCTATTTGGTGTTTCACATGACATGTAGAAACCTCCAGTAGGTCCAGGTTCAGCATTGGTGGCCAACCAGGATCAAGAAGTCAAAGCAGACACACAACAAACTTAAACACTTAGTGTTTTCAACGCTGGGGCTGGTGTTGAGGTTCTCACAGTTTTGGACTCAATGTTGATCATATGTCTTCCCTTACTGCCAATTCTGCATAGGAACCGCCCTGTGCACACTCTTTATTTACTGTAAAGTGTTGAAATGATACCTAGGGACATCATTGTCAGTGAATACAATTATCATTTATTCTCTGTGTCACTGTCTACCGGATGGGCTCAGCCTGGAGAGCATTTTTAACTCTCAAGTCATCAAGAATCTCAGTCTGTTAAACTTCAACACAATCTACATTTTTCTAGCTATACAGATGGTGATGAGAATACATATAACATTTATATTTTAACATAATTCAAGCAATAAGATGAAGCAATGGTCAATGTGGAGCATATTCCTACATGACTCATCTTAAATCTCCATCTCATCGTGATTTTCACTGTTTACGTTCCAAAAAAAATCTCCTAAGGCTTTATAGGACAAGTATTGGCCTGAAATGGAGACTGCCTCAATTAGTGGGAGTTTTACGTATCTCTTTGCCCCACCTCAAGACTCCTGCCAGTTCGGAGCATTAAGGAATCAGAGCAATCAGAGTTCAGAAGTTCTCCGATTGCTGTTTTTTTTTCCTAAATGCATTGTGTTGCTGTTATGTGATTGTCTGTTCACTGTTTGTGTTAACAAGCAACAAACAGGTTGCTTGTTAACACAAAAATCATTAGAAATTTCTGTAATGATTTTTACTTCAACAATAAAATGTTTGTAGCTATCACCAGCTCCAGAAACCTATAGTTTGAACTGAAAGGGAACCAAAAAGAGATAAACACCTACTCCAAACTGAGATCTTCCAGCTTGACTGAAATTTACTGCTGTCCTCATGGACTCACCAAATGCTTTCCAGGAGAAATGTTTATGATCAGATGAGGCTAAAAACAGGAAAAAACACAATACTAGACCAAGTTTCACATTACCTAATGAACTTCAAAGATGTAAACCCAGAAAAATCTAAAATCTTAGATGTGAACCTTCAGAGGCACATAAAGACTATTACAAACCCAGCCTTTTATTACCTGAAGAACCCAATAAGATCAATAGAAACTCATCCATGCGTTTATCTTTAGTCGAATTGATTACTGCAACAGTTTCTTCACATCTCAGAGGTAAAACTGCTGAAACAAAATCAAAACTGGAAAACAAATAAATTATGATCTACAACTTTTCATCACCATTCTTTATTCTGTCATGTGATGTTTCGTTTCTATGTTTTGTTCATGTATTGTTGCTTTATTATATAAAGCACTTTGAGCTGCCTTTTTGCTGAAATATGCCATACAAATAAACTTGACTTGACTTTACAACTGGAACAGGAAGGATCAACCTTAGAAAAAGTCCAGTGTACTTTTAAAATAAGTTTTAATATGGGAGCTTTCTAACCTTATTTTTGCAAATTACACACATGGGCAAAATTGTTGGTAACCCTCTGTTAGAGAACCAAAACCCACAATGGTGACTGAAATAACCTGAAACTGTTAAAAGTAATAATAAATACAAATAAATGAAAAATATCCAGTGTGAATTGATGAAACAAGCCTGGTTAAAAGGGAATGGAAAAAAATGCAATGATGAGCAGAAGACGTGTAAACATTTGAACGTGAAGCCTACTTAAAAAAATGCATCAAGCTAAAATGTTAGAACCAAGTTTTAACCTGTATGAATCTGTGCATTCATCTGTCAGGCTACACTCTTGCTCAACACTTCATTTAATTTTATTGTCCAAACACTGCATGCTTGCTGCATTTGACAATAATTGGATTAACTCAGTCATAAACGTTAAAACATCGGCGGGAGGGACCACTGAGTGAAAGCTTTTAGCAGCTTAGTGAAACAAAGGATGGAAATCTAAACACTGAACCTCATTATACTTCTCTGTAAAACAATCTAACTTATTTTGGATACATTTTGTCATCCACTAAACAGATCTGTGTGCCATTTAATCAGCATTAAAACAACACTCTGAAAAGTGTTGATATTATCGGGTATCCATCAACTATGTGTGTGGTACATCGACCAACCAATTATTCCAGGAGATAAATAATTGCTGCGAGGAGTTAAAATTGTGTTTTTCAATCTTTAAATAAAAAAATGAATACAAATTACTTGTAAAAAATAAATATATATATATATATATATATACACAATAAGGTGTGGTTATGTTTTGTGAATTTGTCTACAGACTTAACCAGAATTCCTTGGAGAAATAGTTTAGAAAAACATACAGAAAAGATTCTGCTGCTTTGATTTTGATGATGTTTGTGTGTAACAAAATACTTCTACCAATACTTTTTATGACAATTTGTGTTCTTGCCATTGACTGCAATTTAAATAGATTTTTTCTTGTTTTTTTCAGTTTTGTGTTTTTTTCTTTTTGATTTGAAAAAGACTGAAAAATAAATAAATAAACATCACCTTCCACACAAACCTGTAGCTTACTCTGCATGTTTCTTAAGGTTTAAAGGAGATTTAATATTGAATCATGTCCACATATAAGTGGCAAGACATACTATCAGAAATCCACAGAATGATCTGAAAACAACAGAGGTCCCAAACAGAACCAGAAGAATGCTGAACTAAACCAAAAGCTACAGATACAACTAAAACCAAATCAGAGTTTTACCTTTCTTCATACATGAACATGTATGAAGAAGGGTCAAGGGTCAAGTGTCGTTTTGGTGGAACGAGCTCAACAGAAACAAGTCTGAAAACAGTGAAGGCAGTAACTTGCAGTCAGTGGAGGCATCGTGGAAAAATAATGATAAAGTTATTTATTTTTGCTATTTTCACCCAGTGGTTTGTACTATAAAGTACCTATTTTTAATTTAGCTTAACCAATTCTGATTATTTTTTTCCTTCAAAATCGCTGGATTTTCGCATTTTCCCATTCAAATGTGAAGTGAAGTGAAGCAGGTGAGGCAGCAGCGAGCTGAGCCTCACCTGGGATTGATCAACCTCACTATCTGCACTGACTGCCATTCTATGAGAGCATGACCCTCCTGTCTGTACGTCACCAATAAAATGGTTAAATAACATTTAATATATGAACTGATTTTCCACAGTGTTTTTTGTCACCAACTGTGTGTGTAAGTGGGTCGTGTGCTGAGGAGCGATCAGAAACCGCAGAGAACAGATTGGAGGTGAGGCAGGTAGTTCTCCTGCCTCATGGCAGGGGGCGCTCATGATCCCAGACATTGTGACTCCACAACTGCAGAGTAAGAGACAGTAACAGCGAGGTAGCTAGCTATGTAGCTAGCCATGGAGCTATATTTGTAGTTTTCTCCTCTCACCACAACAATGACGTATTAATAATCGCAACATAACCATTAAGCCTAAAACTATACTACTGCAACAGACTGAATGTTTTGCTCTTTGTGTGGGAAATATTTCAGTGGGTTTTTTTGTGGCGTTGTTGTCAGTTGCTATGGGAACGAGTCTGCGTGTAGCCTGGCCAATGCAGAGAGAGAGAAAGAAATGGTTTTGAGTTGTACTTGCACAGTTTTTTCCTTTGCTGTGGAGCACAGCACAAAATTAATAATATCTGCATGTCCAAGTTTGATTGAGTTAAATGAATTATTCTATGGCGGCAGCGCGGCTATGGATGACGTAGAAGAATTGTATTTTTGCCCTCCAGCGTTGTCCGCATGCGCAAAATTTTCTTATGTAAACAATAACACGCTGGGGGTCTATATTTGTAAATCTGATTATGGCAAAGTCAGTGCCTCACCAGCTATGAACCTCACCGCTCGTCACTGCGTGAAGGATGTTGTGTTTATCCAGCAGCTGTAAGTCGTTTAACCAAAAACCTTTTAAAACTCCATGAACTCAGCAAACATCTAGAGATTGGTCTGTAGCTGTAGTAAATAAAACCTCTTTGGAGATGTTTTTGAAGAGGGTGGATAATAGCACAACCTAAAATAGAGGAACAGAAACGCACACAGAGAAAGAGAGCAGGAATTCTTATGGATACTATCATGTCAAACACTTTCAGTCCTGTAGCCATTTAAGATAAAACAAGCTGAATTTTTTGACAGATGAGTATCAAATGCACAGAAATTGATTAAGAAAAATACATTTTGATTAGTGAACTGCCTTCTGAAACCCCCAGACAGTCATGGCAGATTACTATTTTTACTAACAGGATCTGAGGTTTCTTCTTGTTAATGGTTAACTAAATTCTTCAAATAAGAATGGGCAGTTTTCTTCTATACCTTACCAGAGTACTTTAATAAATCAAAAAAGTACCAGAGTACTTTAATTTAAAAAAAAAAGAAGTTATATTTAAACCAGTCAATGAAGGGCCGTACACTCAACACCACTAATAGTATCCTTACTGTTCATATGAGCTCAGAGGCCCTTAACAGGAAGGAAATACCAAACAAGTCTCACACCTCTAAATGTAAATTCCATGTAAATATACTGTCATTAAAAACCTAAAGTCACCATCACCAGCTATATCATATTTTGCGGAGCAAAGGCCAGGCCAGCCACGATGTAATTAACTAGCTCCGGTTTCGTGTTTGTGAGGCATTCGTCTTTTCCCTTTGAAGATGGATTGACGCAGTTCCAGGAAACAGCTATAGAAACAAATTGGCTGGGATCACACTCTGACAAAGGGATGGATAAAACATGCTCCAACACAGAAATGGACAACCCTCAAAGAAACACGCAGAGAGAAAAGCAAGCTTATAACAAACTTAAATACGTCCAAACCATAAGGGCTTGGCGGCAGATGTGCTGGTGGGTGTAAGACAAACAAAGAGGCAAATACGTTTTAACGAACAGGTTCAAAAGGGTGCCATGCTGAGTCATGGCACTCTTGCCCCATAACTCCTGGACTTTTTCATAATTTATTATACGGATTGCATGTGAAATATAGTTTGACACTAACAACCACAAATGATTTCAAAGGCTGCTGTAGTTCCTTCATAAATCACTAATTAGATTTTTATAATGTTTTTTCAAAGTTGTTTTATAACCCAGATGCAGATCTGTGTGTAATAAAGACACTCATAACCTGAGGTTGCAAAGAGTTTGATTTATTTGTACATCAACATGAACTGTTTTAAGAAATCCTTGGATTTTTATACAGATTATATTTACAGAGGTTCACTGTTAGTCATTCAGTTGTCTTGCATGCATCAGATTTTTAACAGAAAAAAGGTTTTTGTACATGAAGTTTGACTTGTCTTGGCAGTGTAGTATTCAGACATGACTCACTCTGTCACTTATGGATCCGCGCGATTCGTTAAATCACAAAATAAAATAAAAAAAGCAAATTAAGATGACAAAGATGAACTCAGTGCATAGAATTATCAGTTATTAATAGATTAGCACCAAAATAATTTATTCTGTTTTCTTCATATTACTGAGATTACAGCTTGTTCTGCGGTAGCTGCTGGAAAGAAAGCGTAAACCTGAACCCAAACATCATGCATTTCAGAAATGAGTACAAAATATGAAGTGATGTGATAAAAGTTGCTTTGATCTTTGAGAAGTTGCCATATTTTGTTATCTCAACCTTTCTTTAGAGCAGGATTCATTTTTCTGCCTACAGAATCCGAGCCAGAGCCCTAAAAGACGCTGATTTACAACAAAAAGCCCAATGTCAAACGTTGTGTCAGTACAGATTAAATAGCTGTATTTTCCACGTTCCATCACGAATTGCATGCATTTAAAAACAAAACCTTATGTGTGAAGGAGTCAAAGTAGAGATTTATCAGTCATTACATTTCTCCAGTCACTGCTAGCCATGATTTAAACACGTTTTTTCAAGGAAGTGTGAAATAATGAGTCTTTGTTCTGAGTGAAGCTACTTCCTTGAGGTCTGAAATTTCAGGGATTTGTCTTAGTGTCCCATTGTTTCCTAAACTGGTTAGTACTTGTCAGTACATGCAAAAAAAAACATACAAAAAAAAAACAAACAAGAAAACAATCGACCTTTAGGAATACACTCTGTTCTTTCTAACAAAGTGCAGGTCATGTTAATTTTGTCTGGAGTTTGGAAACCACATTTATCATTGTTGTTTGTTTTTCTTTTACTGTCTGCACAAAACTAGCCATCTTTATATCTGCAAAAACATCCCAGAGTTTGCATTTCTCCTTTTAAACAAGCCTTATTATGAACCTACGCTTCTACAGGTAGCTTAGCAACATACAATCAAACCCACAGATGAACAGCAGTTTTTGATACGATTAAGGCGATCACCACGGAAAGCATGTTTACCCCTACAGAAAGGAATGCATGAACAACATGTTTGTGATTTTGGAGAGCGACTGGAAGACGGTTGGGTAAGCATCAGTGGAAGTCACCAGCATGTTTCGTTCTCAGACATTTGAAAAAGTGATGAAAGTTTTCCACACAAACAACAACTGACTTGTTTTTTTATTTCCAATGATCCGATAAGGTGATGACAATCCATTCGTTACTGTTTCCACACCACAGTAATAAATGCTACTGTGAGAAAAAAGCTTCGTTTCACCTGTTTAGGCTCTACAAAGCAAAAAATAATTCAAATATCATTTCACTTTGAGTCAAATTGGATTTTATGTGATGCACCAACACAATCTAGCAAATAATTATGAGACGGAAGGAAATTAATACATGCTGTCTAATGTTTTTTTTTTTTTTTCTTAAATAGATATCCTACAAAGTGCAGAGTCCATTTACATTCAGCTCCTTTGGTTGCAAAAGACTTGCAGGTGTAATCGCAGAAAAAGTGGGTTCAGGAAAGTACTGACTCAGAGTTTTATTTTTAAGAAATTCTTAAGAAAACTAATCACATAAAAATCTCCTTAAAACCTAAATTTTGCAAGACACCATTAGAGAGAAACTGAGCTAAACTATACTAAGCAAGACTCTGGAATTTGAAATCAGTGCCACAAAACATTTTGTATTAGGTGGATCAAACTGCATGTATCAGCAAGTGATACATGCAGTATCACTTGCATGTATCACTTGCAAGTGATACTGCCTACAAAGAAAAAACAGAGGAGCACAAGCCCCTTAGTGTTGTGACACACCTTTTTATGTGCTTTACAGAGAAAAGTAAACGAACACACTCAAACACAACAAGTCATCTTCTTCAACAAAGAAAAGCACAAACGCAGACCTAAGTTCTGCCCCAGTACTGGCCTCAAACGTCATGGAAGTGAACGTTCTTCAGGTAATTGCACTTCAAAGCAGCTTGTACAAGTATCTCTTTTTGTCTGTGCAGAAATATCAGAATAATTGCACTGCATTGCGTCTAACAGGAGATTAAACCTTTTGTGAAAGTCATCGCTAATCCTATCCACACACAAGTACAATTTAATAATGATTATGTAGTGTCACCATGAGCAATTATTATATATAATTTTTGCTTGACTCGGATAGGTTTTCCTTCCAATAAATTATTTGAAAGAATAAGCAATGATGGGCCACAAGCAAGGAAACAGAACTGAAGTATAAATCATAGCTGCACATTGTTTTCTTGTGCTGTAAAAGCTGTTTGCATGCCCTAGCAGAGCTGAGACTTTGACACAGTGTTATAAAATACTACAGTTTATATTCTTATCAATTGATACATTAGTTCAATAATGACATGCACCGATGAATACAAAAACATCACTGTAGTCAGTGGGAGGAATTACTCAAACTGTGCAAAAGAAAGTGTCAGGTGACTTCACACAACCATAGCACAGATTAGGCCGCTAACTTTTAAGATTGTTACAGCTTTTCTGGTAAAGTGAAAGAGATTCTGTGGTCCCCATATGTATGATAAACAGGATGCTTTGCATTGTTTTGTATATATACAGCTCAAGTTAGAAGAAAAGGACTTGCCATGCACATGAAGCTGCTGTGTGATGATAAGAAGAGCTGTAGCAAAGCATTTTGCATTTTGTTTTTTGTTTTTTTACCAGACATTTATGATGGAAAATTTTACAAACATCACAACAGTTAAAGCCATAATGAATCACTTTTTTCTCCTCCCTGTTTTTGCGTTTGCTTGTTTGCTGACTGTTACTATTTTACAAATTGTTAAACACAGTAAAAGACACAAATGTGTGGAACTAATAACACCCCAAAACTGTCTGAGATGGCAAATATGACTGGCATCTGAATCAAAAGCTAAGAGAAAAAAAAGCATGCAATGTATACACAGAACACATTTTTCTTATTGTCTCACACCAGTCTTAGTTACATTAGGATGAGCAAAATGAGTTCTGTTTGCTAAATGTGAGAATGACAAGAGAAAATGCTTTTGGAGATTGTTTTTCTTACTCTCATCAATGTCAGGAGTTCGTATGTCAAGATTAGTACACCTTTAAACAGTTTGGGAAGCCAACATGACATCATAACAGATTTCAAATCAGGCAAGATGTCTGTAAGAGAACCGTTCACCCCAGAACAAAAGCAAAAGCCCTTGTTAAGATGTTGACTGAAGCTGATAAATGTGTAATTATTCACAGAGAAATTTGTTCTGGCCACTCAGCGAGGAAAGAAGAAGTTATTACTACAAAAGAAAAAAAAAACATTTTCTGCAAATGCAAAAAACAAACACTGAAGTGTTTGGCCATAATAATCTTAGGTACCATTTGAAAAATGTAGACAATTGCGATCCTCACATTACAATGACAACTGTGAAGTAAAGAGGAAGCATCACTTATTTGCTGCAGGAGGGACTGGTGCACTTCACAAGATAAACAGAATCATGAGGAAAGAACATATGAAAATGTTAAAACAATCTCTCAAGACATCAGCCAAGAAAATGAAGCTGCAAGGTTGATTAAGGACAATAAAGTTAAGGTTGTGTAGTGCGTATCACAAATCTCAGAGTTAAAAGGTGTGTGGGAGAAAGTCAGCTGAAACCAAGGATACCCAAAATGTTAGAAACAAGTCCAGCAGCTCGGAGCTAATTCAATCAAAATGGTAAAAATATGCATATAAACTACATAAAAAATATCTCTTTCATTATTTGCACAATTAGCAAACAGAAATATTTTTGGTAATCCTAATTGATGTGAAACGGAAACATTTTACTCTGATTTGAGTGAAAACAATGAGTAACAGAAGGTTGTGTATCTTTGCAGTGTAAGCTGTAGTGTGAATTTCAACTGTTTAGATCCAAAGCCCCTCCTGAATAGTTCTGAGTATTATGCAGATATTAGAGGAAAAACAACAAAAGTACATTTTAACTGACAAAAATATATAAATAAATCAATAAATAATAAATATCCCTCAATTAAGGCACAATATTCCATGTGTTTGATGCTGTGATGTTGAATACTGGAACACCATCCTGACATCCTTAGATGTTTTCAGGAACTGAAGCTATTCTACATTAGAGATTTAGAAAACTGATTTGCTACATCTTCACTTGATATCAAAGCAGCTCATCGCTTTCTAACATTTTGTGTGGTTTTAGTTGCAAACATTTGATGGAATTAGCAAATCAGGTGATGCTGAAGGTGAAAATCAACGTGGCACAAGAGAATATCACATTTTCTGCACATCATGAAGTGTTCGGTTTCAGAAATCAGTATTTGACCAGGACGACTTTCATCTGTGTGCGACACTTTGTTCTCATTATGGTTCAAAATAATCGTACATACATACGGATCTGTCCACAGGTAAAAATGTACACAGTGCCTCATACCGGGATTTATTCTGTCCCTTTAAGTCTTATACTATTAATTTGAAACTAGAGCAACCAGTTGACTGTGGAAATAGGAAAATACTGAGGAACAGTTACTTTATTATTATTATCATTTCCTGCCCTTTACATAAATTAAAACAAATCTGGCTTGTTGGAATGGCTTTTCCATTTGTGAAAACGACTCAAAGTGATCAATTCGTGTGCACTGTGAACAAACTTAAGCATTTACAATAATAAATGCTTCAATTTTCTTTATTTCTAGAAATTATTTTGGTCCCTATAATTGTGGTGATAATAATTTCTTTTAAAACAATCACTATTTTTTCTTCCCACCTCACTGAGTAAATGCACTTAAATACAGTTTTGCATTGTTTAAAACATTTCTGGGGTTTTCACACATTTACCATAGAAGATGCTTCTCAGCTTCCCAGCATTCTCAATTACAATAACTCATGCATTATTTAATTTGGCAGTAATTTAATCTAACAACTCCCTCTAGATGACCTCATTTTCCAAGGTAATTTCTTTTATATTATGATGTACCAATTACTTCCAAATAACTCCACCACTTGCGCCTTAGGGAATGATATCAAGTTGTTAAGGCTTGTTGCTGCAAAGGCATGTGAAAGAAGGATTCTGTTTTATCAAACATGTTGAAAAAAAAGAAAAGACTTTTGAATTTATGCTCATTTGATTTGTTTAATATGACAACCAGTAAGTGTTATTTTGCTTTGCTGTCCTGAGATGACAGGAAACTGTGGGTGTAAAGTTTTGACAGCCTGGTGTAACTACTAAAAGCCTGCATCTGTAATTTTTAAGTCTATTTCATTTTTTTTTATCTATAAATGCTTTGTTGAGGACAGTGTGGTGGCTATATGCATTTGCCATATTTGCATATTTGCTATTTTCATGTTTGGAGGTGTTGCTACGATCAAAAGCTATTCTTCCCTTTAGATTTGTCAGGCAGGTTTCTCAAGCTGCAGGTGAGTTGAACCTCAAACCGCTGGAAGAGTTCAACCAACAACCAGTCAGAGGAATCAGTGTGTTTGCTAGCGGCTTATTGTAACGTTTGATCAAAAACAAATGTTCTGCTGCACCTGAACAACTTGCAGAGGTTACCGTGTCACGTACAAGTAAAAGGATTAAATAATTACACCAAATACATTTCACTGAAGTAGATCTGAAACCGTGTACAGTAAGCCTCCTTGCAGTACACGGTTTCAGAGCGGGAGGTTTGCAGGAGGATCTCTGAGCAGCAACAACATGAACATTGGTAACATTTTTCAATTGAGGTCAGAAAAACAATATTTTTAAAAAAAAAAGACTCCAAACTGATTTGTGTGCAAATCATAACAGGCAATAAGATACTTAAACATTGAGGAACACATGAACTTGCATGTACATTAGAACGCCTTGGCAAGGACCATGCATGCATAATCACAGTGGTCAAAAATGTCACCTCCCCTGCAAGCAAAAAAATTATATACCGTATTTTCCGGACTATAAGTCGCAGTTTTTTTCATTGTTTGGCCGGGGGTGCGACTTATACTCCGGAGCGACTTATGTGTGGAAATTTACACATCATTATATCATATCACATGTTATTTTCACACTAAACCGCAAGAGGGCGCTCTAGGCCTGTGTTATTCTACCTTCGGAGAGGTAGAAGAAGTAAGCCGAGCTGTTTACAGCAACACTGAGGACGAAGGTAAACTTGTTAGCATGTTATTTATGCTATAGTTATCTGAATAACTCTTAATATGTTATGTTAACATACCAGGCACGTTCTCAGTTCATTGTTCGTGTGTCATGTAACGTTAGCATACCATACAATTATTCAGCCTGTTGTTGCCTCTTATCTATTTTTATTGCCTTTCAAGATGACATGTCTGTTCTTGGTGTTGGATTTTATCAAATAAATTTCCTTCAAAAAATGCGACTTATGCTGCGGTGCGACTTATATATGGATTTTTCTTCTTTATTATGCATTTTATGGCTGGTGCGACTTATACTCCGGAAAAT
>CAEFZY010032046.1:0-26918 GCA_903066815.1 Brachyrhaphis roseni
AAAAAAAGCTAAGGTATATTACTAAAACTTTGAAAACTCTTTCTGTGTACCGTCTGTATGTAGGCACATGCGGCTTATCAACAGGTGCGGCCTATGTATGTACAAAATGGTTTTTCCTTTAAAAATGTACTGGGTGGGGTTTATAATCAGGTGCGCTCTATAGTCCGGAAATTACTGTAATAAGCACACAATATTTCACAATAAGATGTAAGAAATTATCTGATTAAAAAAAAAAATTCTGTTACGTTGAAAGACTTCAGCGGTTGATTGAGTCTCAGGAACAGCAAGACTTGAAGCAGATAAAAAGATGGTTGAACTATGTACAACAAAGTTTTATTCTTTGAGACTGTCATGGAACACATTAAACTTGGTAAGGTACGGCCTCTAGGAAATCTCATAGCTAACATATCTAGATTCTCTGGGCAGTACATAAGGAAACTACAGATTTAGCACTAGTTTGTGATATAAATTGAGGAACATTAAGTTTAAAATGTCAACTTGCTAATATTATTTTCTTTTAAAATACAAGAACTTTACAAGAACTGTTTTATACTTGCAAATATAGTTTTACAAGAAATTCTAATCATCTGGGTTAGCAACTGACATAAGCCACAAACATCTAATAATGGCATCTATGAAAATTACATACGGCCCTCTGAATAACATATTGACATTATTTCTTGTCTAGCGACCTTTGTTCACTAATCAGTCTAAAAACCTTTGCTACTGATTATATAAAACACTATCAACCTTCCCTGTTAATACATACTGTAAGTGTATTAATGGAGAGCTACATTAATAATAATGCACTGTATAAGAAAACATAAATATATTTTTTTCAGTTACCTATTAATTATGACCCAATTTTTTTGTTTTTTTACTTCAGTAGTACTTCAAAAGGCAACACCTAGCTGTAAACTAGTGGGAATAATGGAGTATACAGGCTTTAAATGTAACTACCAATGGCATCAGCAAGCAAAATGTTATAAACTGTCCACGCAGCCTTTTCATTTCACTTATATAAATGTCCTCAGAGTTACATTTTCGTATTATGCTGTATTGGTTTTGAGTCCTCTAATCTAATGTTGAGATTCATGCATAACGAAAATCACAGAGCTCAACAGCACAGAGGCTGCTCAGATTATACAAATGTCAACCCCAATATTAGCAGCAGTCCATATTAATGTTGCATTTGTCACCTTTAAAATGTCCCATCGGTTGTTGTGGAGACTTGTAATTGAGGTGTCAGTCATTGATTGTCGTTGCAGACGAGCTAGCGACGCCTGCATGCAGCAGGAGACGGCCCTTCATGAAGCCTGTCATTTGATGAAATAGACTTTTGTGTGTTTTCTGTATCTTGTGTGTGCGTGTGTGCCTAGCTAAGTACTTGGAAAAAGTCAGAACCTTGCAGCTCAGAGACTCAAGAGGCAGTTTTGGATTTCAGTGACTGGCAGGTCTACTTTGTGAACAACCTTAAGGGACTTAAATTAAGTTGTCTCACAGATGTCCCTGAAATGTAAATTTCATTTTATAAAAAAAAAATAGGTGAACAGATTGGATTTTCATGGGTCCATCAACCCTTCCACATAAACTTGAGTACTCCTCTTTGCAAATTTAAATATTTGCGTGCAGCAGTTATGTTCATCAAGTTCCCCATTTTTGTTTTAAGACCTAATGTGTGTGTGTGTGTATACGTACATAATATATATGTACCAAATATATATATGTGTGTAAGAAACCAGCAAGTCTTCTAGAGATCCCACAGAAACCGCATGCATTACCTTCATGCTGCCATGTAACCACTGAGGTTTCGAAAGAAAAGAAATAGAGTAAAGCTCTGCAAACATGGCAACATTGCTTTTGATTATAGCGCATCCAGTTACAACTGCATCTTGAAAATTGAGTAAAATCAAGCTGCTAATTTCTTAAATAAAAAAGTGACTGAGTGATATGAATTTCTGATTCATTTCTATTCTGTTAATGATCATTTAAAGCTAATAAAAATGATCTCAAAATAAAATAAATAAATACATTTGAAATGCAAAATATTTGGCATATTAAAAGTATGTTTTTGCAATGTAGAGTATATGCACTCAATACTTATGGGCTCTCACTGCTCTGACATTATACTTGATAAAACAGAAATCACCAAAATCAGTAGATGACATGGCTCCACAAATCATCACCGAGTGGGAAAAGTTGCTTTTAGTTTGCAGTTGAAAGCCATAGATCACAACTTGTGTTTTTTTCCTCACTTTTTCCTTCCACTTAACTTTCAATAAACATGCTGGGATACAACATTCTTAATGGAAAGTTGCTTTTGCAATTGGCTTTTTGCTTTACCCTCACTGGGAAAGATAAAATGTCCTCTCTTTTTTTTTATTAAGTGAAGCTATGATTTTTTTGGAAAACTGAAATTCTGGGTTTTG
Organism: Brachyrhaphis roseni; assembly: GCA_903066815.1. NCBI lineage: Eukaryota > Metazoa > Chordata > Actinopteri > Cyprinodontiformes > Poeciliidae > Brachyrhaphis > Brachyrhaphis roseni. Next base: position 2,430 of record CAEFZY010032046.1, read on the forward strand.
ATTGGCACTTAAGCACTGGAATAAATCACATTGTCAGGAATGAATCTACATAGTATATGGGTTCCACTTTTCAAACAGCATTATTAAGGTGAATTACCTTTTCAGTATGTGGGCTAGCTTTCAATTATATTGAAGGGTATTAAGATGCACTTGTCTATCCATCAATTTTTTTTGCAGATTTCAAATTTGTCTCTCTTGCTTTAGTGGCAAAATTATGGAAATAAGTTAGACTGCAATTAATGGCAAGTATTTTTAAGAATGCAGCTGGTGGTGGTGTTAGTTGTTTGTACTTTGTGTTTAGACATGCAGTTCTTTTGACATGGACAGAGAGCATAGTCTTTGGTAATTTCAACTTCTGAGGTCCAAATTAATCTTAAGGCCAAATGCAACATTAGTTCTTTGTTTCCCCGGGTGACCAACCCAGCCACCCTGAGAGAGAAAGAGCTTCAGTGGATTATACTGTTGGTTAATTACCCTCAACTATCCCAGCAATTTAAAACAGAGAATTTTGCACGTGTGCTTAGTTTTTAAAATTCAGCAGAGGTATGCCGGTAATGAAGCAACATATTAGAGTTTAGGATTAGTGTTACTGTATTTAACAATTTTCCAGCTGTCTCTGGAAAGTTATTTCATTGCAACAACATTCAGGTCTTTCAGGAATGTATGAGACATCTGTTACAGTAAGACACAGCCACCAGTATAAGATTATAAATAGCAGCGTGAAGAACAGGTTGCGAGCATTTCCGGTTGTCAGTCTGCACCTCTTATTGCAGCAGATGTGAAGTGCTAAAAGTTCAGAGTCACGTCGATGAAGTAATCATGTTGGCTGAATGTGGGCGAAGGTGTTTCAAAGTAAACTTGCTGAGTCAATTCTACAATTTCTCTAGAAATGTTTAAAGGTAATTACCAGGTCCTTAGCCTTGTTACATGAGAGTTGGAAGCAGAGCAAGAAATAATTGGTGCATATTTCTGTGCAAAGGCTGATTTTTCATTCTGAGCTATTCTAGTTTTTGAAAAAGTGCTGCAAACATTTGTGCCATTAAGTAAAGAAAAATTATACACACCTCTTGAAACCTCAGTCTATAACTTATTGAGATGTAATATGTTGAAGCAGCAAACATTTTGCAAAGTTGTGAAGTAGAAGAAAAATAATTGTGCTTTTTTTATTTTGCCTAATTTGCTTCCCTAAAAAAAACCTATTCAAACCTATAATGTGTTATGCGCAAATCTATCTCAGTAAGAATAAAACTGTCTTGTGCACACGGTGGTGAAAGCATCATGTATTCCTGTTGTGAATCCATGGCAAGACATGGAAATTGATGTTCACTGATTCTCTCCATCCAGTCTGTGTTAGCCTGAGCTGTTTTGCAGAGAATGGGCAAACCTTTCAATCTCTACTACAAACAGAAAGGTTTGCAGCAGTATTTTGAGTGAAGATACTAAACTTCATATCCATGCCACAGTTTTCATTTTTTAAATTTTTTCGTTTTGCTTCTGATAAACAGTGACGCATCATGTTCTGTTGGTTTGTCACAAAAGAATATATCGTCTGTGGTTGCAATGTGATAAAATATGAAAAAGTTCAAGAGGTGTAAAGACTTTTCCACGACACAAATAAATTTTTTTTAATAAAACTGAGTCATGTAAAATCAAAAGATTACTCTTTCTGCAGCTCTGGATTCGTGTGCAAAGTGTAAGCTGAGTTGCTTCGCAGAGCCAACACACACACACTCATGCACTCCCACAAATAACACTAGACCACTGTGTTGGAAATTCTCAGTGAAAGGCTTTGCTCAGTGCTCTGTAAAGAGCTTGGATCTGCTCGTTCTTTCTCTCTCCCTGTTGTACTACGAAGATGATTTTCAATTAAAGCTCCACAGAAGCGGTGGCAGTAAAGTTATTGCCCTCCCATATTGTGGCCACAGGCCTCTGCAGGGGCTTGGCGAATGGCAGGAAGTTGTGCCAAAAGACATTACTGACTTTGGCGTCTAAGTCTGGCACTAAGTTGTTTTTTGCCACCTGCTCCTCTCTTTGCATTTCTTATCTTTTCTTGCATGGAAAAATTCCTCCTTCCCTTCTGGTAAACAAAGTTTTACTCTCTTCACTTCTTTGTACATTATTCACTACATGAAGTATTGTTCAACTTCCTAAAGACATAAAAAGCATCAGCATTTCCTTCTGGAAGGGTCCCGTCTATTGTGATACAGTCATATCTTCAGTAGTATTTCCTCTTGGGATTTTTTTTTTTTGAGCAAGAGGAACAATGTGGTTCCAGCCCAGTAAGGGGGGAAAAAAAACCTGTGGTTTTCTCTGTCTAGCAGCTCAGCTACACTTGTATTAATTTCAGTTTAATTACAATAGCATTATCTCCACTTTCCAACTGCAGACATAGCTAAAAGGCTGCTGTGCGTAATTGGTCTAAGAGGAAATGGGTTTGTTTTGTTGGTGTTCTTCTCTTCTCTGACATCGCTGTTTCAGTTTCCCTCTAAATTAGAACCATCAGACTTCAGTCTGAATACTTAAAGCTCTTATTAAACCTTATTAGAGAGGAACTTGAAATAATTATGCCTTCCTGCTTTGTAAGTTTCCCTTTATCTGAGTGCCATAAAGTTGCTGCATGGCTAATCATCTCCACTCTCATTGCAAGGCTCTGCTCTTGTTAATGCAGCTCTGTATTTGGATATTTTGGCTACATTCAAGTGAATGACTTTGCATCGTATCTTTGCTTTTGGGGGAGAGTCTTTTAGTAAAGATTCTAATTTGACATGCTAAAACAAAAAATTGCATTTGCAGAAAATATTTAAATATGTATCGGCGTATTTGTTCAAAATGCATTTATTTACATATCCCTATCATGCTCAACGTGGAGATCTTATCAGTTTCACATTCATGAATCTACATGGATTCATGAATGTGAGTCTTTTAAACCTCAAATCTTTGAGATTTAAAAGACTATTGGTTTAGCCCAATAAGTTTCAATTATAGCTTTTTAAGGGGAGCTTCTTCACTTTATGGAATCAGGCTGCAATTAAAGGATAATGCTTGTATTCTTCAGTGTAGCTGAGAAATACACGAGACATTAAACTCAAGGCAAAAATTGGAAAAGCCTAAACTAGTCAATCTGTATTTAAATAGAGGCATATTTTTCTCATGCCATGATGTTGATTATTTTTATGGTCTCTGGTCAGCACTCAGTGACATAGTCCTCTTCTTGGTTTTATTCTCTTTTTAAGTGTCACGACTAAAAATAACTACCCATGACTAAAGTCCAGTAAACTGTTGTGACTTTATTGCAATTGTGAGTTAATGACAATACCTGATGCTCATCTTCACCATGGTATTCTCTTTTTGCTTTTGCCTAAAATCAACAACAACAGGTTGACTACAACCCTGCTCGCCACAGCAGTTCTTTCAGAAGCAAAGATATGGTGAAAAGCGAACTATGTATGGTCTTGAAGAGTTTTCTGAAAAGAGAAATTTGGTGGTATTTGCATACAAGGATAAGTTATGAAATACTGGATCACAGTTTCTCCAGAATAGGCAGCTGACAAATTAACTCATTAAGGCCACATATTAGACTGGAGGGTGAAACATCGCTGTTGAATGATTCGGATTGTACAAATGCGAGCAGATACATGGTGACAGTCTCTGTCTTTATGTTGACTGCATTTGAAAACCATATCCAATTTATTCTAAACAACATTTTGATACAAACCTTAGCTTTTTTCATAGATTCACTTCCAACTTGCTTGACAGTTAGGTGGAAGTAAAAAGCCATTATGTTCTCTGAAACTTCTTTCATTAAAGCAGTTTCCACGCATTGCTCAATATTTGCATCATCTTTGAGTTCTCTGATGCTCAAAAAGATGCAACCAGGGCTTGACATTGAAAATGATCAACTGAACGCTGATCCTTATTGGAACAGTGGGATATTTGTGCACGCAGTTGAAAGCTAGAAGCCTCTTCTAAGTTTTAATCTAAAGTTGCACTTTAGCTCTCTTACTATAGTAGCCCAGCCCATCCAGATTCAGAGTTGCCTCATGCTCCGCTTATGGGTTCTCCTCTCGTAGAATCCCTTTTGTCTGGGATTTCCTGGATGGCTCGGGACTTCAAACAAAAACCTCAGTTGACTCAGACTCTTTCCAGGGAGCTATTTTTTTTCAGAGCTATTCCTTCTTTCCACCCCTTCTTCATCAACCTACAATATTATCTTCAGAGTATAATGATATGTTATACTGTGCGTGGATTAGTGCAGGCCATTACTGAGTGCAAAGTGTAGAATTACAATCAGTCCACTATTTAGATGAGGCTGCTTATAATTGTAGAGAGGGCGTAGACGTGTACTGGCTAAGTAGATAGTTCCATAATTTGATTCCTAACTCGTCTCCTTTGATGATAATGTTTTGTGAGTTTACGCGCCCTTATGCGAGAGGTTCTGTATGGTAATGAGCCCCCCACTCCCTCCACCTCACTCCCTATCAAATGATGCTGCTGTTTATCCCGTTTCCAGAAAATAATTTGCATGCCACACTCGAGGGAAAACATGGTCCACTTCCTAACGCTTTTCGTCTTCTTCCTCTGATGGATTTTCTCTCCCTCACTGCTCCCTAATTGACATCAGTTTACTTGGATATGCAAATATAGGTTTATGAGTAATCAGAGCTGTCATTTAATCCACACGTGACTGGAATCTCTTTGGTGATTCCAGCAAACTGTGCAATGATTGCCTCGGATGTCAGGGTTGTGTTAGATGGCCGTCATTTAGGCAGCCTCTTCCTAGGGTTGTTTATTTGTGTTCATTTGAAAAAAAGTCTTATCCAGAGAGGATATCCCCGGCTCCCCCAGCTTCCATTTGTTTGAAATCGGAGAGTCTCACTGGAAGCGATGACAGAGGTGTTTTATCATGTTCTGTTGAAATATGGAGCGTTCTGTTTTTTGCCAGATCTCGTCTTGCTATTTGGATAACATGCAAAATCAGATTAACTCGTCCAGGTTTCAATCAAGCACTGTGATTTTCACGCTGATTTTGATATCTTTATGCTCATTGAACATTATTACATGTTGTCACCAGGCAACCACAAACTTTATTGGGATTTTATGTAATAGACAAACACAAAGCAGCAATGATTGTGAAGAGAAAGGAAAATGAAAATTTTCTAATAAAATTTTAATGTCTGCAGAGCATCCATATTCAGCCGACCGAGTCGGTATTTTGGAGAATAAGGTTTTACTGCAGATACGAGTCGAATTCTTTTGACATACATTTCCACCATCTTTGCAAGATTTCAGAAATTGAAATACTTACCTACTCTTCTTTCCAAGTTGATAAAGCTCAATCACAGCGGATGAAATATTAATTCTTGCCAAAAAAAATTCAGACCATTTTTAATGCTTAGATTTAAATCTTTCCTTTGTAGCTCTGGCTTTATGTTTAAGAGGTCATTGTCCAACTGAAAGGTGAATCTCTGCTTTAGTCTCAAGTCCTTTGCAGCTTCCTGCTGTTGTCCTGGCTTACCTGTTTGCTAAAGAAACCCATCACTTACCTGTTTGCTAAAGAAACCCATCACTTACCTGTTTGCTAAAGAAACCCATCACTTACCTGTTTGCTAAAGAAACCCATCACTTACCTGTTTGCTAAAGAAACCCATCACTTACCTGTTTGCTAAAGAAACCCATCACTTACCTGTTTGCTAAAGAAACCCATCACTTACCTGTTTGCTAAAGAAACCCATCCCTTACCTGTTTGCTAAAGAAACCCATCCCGTGGTGCTAACACCACCATGTTTCACTGTAAGGATGGGATACTTGGTGTGTGTTCTCTGCCATGTCAAATACATTCTTTGTATTTAGGACAAACTGTTTAGCTTTGCTCTTTTCTGACCAGGGCACCTTTCCTCGCACATCTGCTGTTCTCCTCAGTCTTCATAATGCTTTGTTCACCAGTGTTCACCAACAATCCTATGAGGTATTTACAGAACTGCTTGTTTTACATTAGGATAGAAATACACTCAGTATTTCTCCCTTTACGGATTAAGGGACTTTTGAAGGCAATTGACTGCACAGGTTTTATTTAGGGAAATAAGAATAAAGAAGTCAGAATGGAAACCCATTTCATCAGAAATTCATCTGTAAGATAATTTTGAACATTTTGTATAATTTTTATTCTACTTCATATTTAGGCATTGTGTTTGTTTATTTTAAAAAATCTACAACATATGTTCAAGTTTCTCTTATGTGATCAAATTTTAAAAAAATCTTTGCATACATGCATTAGCTAGAAACTGTAATTTGACTATTATCTCTGCTGCAGAGTGGCTAGTCTGCTATTATATTCAACGCAGATTAATCCCACCTCCCTTTTGATTGCTCTGTTGTTTTCTATCTTTCTAGGCACCTTTTGTGTTTTAGTGGGGCTGGAATGAATGCCGTTGTCTTTGTTCCGCTGTTGGCCAATGGCTCACATTTGTTAGGTTGTTGTTGGGGATGACTAAATGCACTGTGGACATGCTTGTGAAAATGGACAACAAAAACAATAGCATTGAATTAAACAGGTGACAGACTTTCATGCTATCTCTATGCCACACAGAAAATGGGCTGCTAAATAGTCCACATACATCAAATCAATGCATCTTTTTTGCATAATTATCAACATGCAAACAACATTAGCGTGGAAAATGCTTAAATAGATATGAACACACAATTGATAAGGAATTTTGTCTCATGTTTTGTTCATCACCAGTTTAACAGCTGTTAGACTTCCTCCCTGTACATCAACTCAACATTCCCATGAATGAGTCTCAATATTGGATATTGCTATGACAACATTTCCTCACTTAGTTTTTTTCCCCTTTATTAAAGTCTTCCCGTCACAATGTCTGAACTTTCAGATCTTGGTAATTAATCTTTGGTGAAGACATAAAGGGCAGTGAAACTCCACCCAAATTACTAAGTATATTATTAGCAAACATGACATCTAAGATATTTTGCAACTGCAATATTGCACGTTAATATTGCAATGACTTCTGCAATTCAACATGCTGTGCATTTTTTGTACTAACACATGGTTTGGTTGTGGATGCTGTTACTGAGGAAGTAAGACTTAAACATTGTTATTCATGAGCTGTTAAGTAGGAAGGAAAAGACAGGACAAGAGAGCAACATGACATATTACAGCAAAATTCTGTTTTATCTTCTTGAGCTTTCAGCTAGGATGTACATTTATTGAATCATTCTTATAATTTTCTTTATTATAAGAATCCTGATTAATTGTTGTCACGGTTAATTCAAATGAATTAAAAAAAACTGTCGGCATTGTCAAGAGTGTTAGTTTTACTATTTTCTCCACTTTTTGTTCAATAAAAGTATAAATAAATATTAATTAATTTGAAAATATGATTAAATGCAGTTAGTTTGTGCAGGACAAATCACACTTGTTTTGTGACTGGTGTCCTAAAGAAGTGTATTGCAAATTGATGTTTTTCAAGACCAGTATTAGTATTTGTGGAAATATATGTTATCTCATGCCGTCACTGCCTAAAAAGGAAGTAATAAATAGTTTTCATCATCATTTTCATCATTATCACAACATTACCACCAAATATTGTGATAAATTTTTAAGTTCATATCGTACATTCCTATTTTCAGCTTCAGTCTGTCATGGAAGATGTTGGATTTTTACATTTCAGTTGGTGTCAGAGTCCCGGATATACATTCCGAGACAGATTTCTATACGTTTCTATAACATGAAATGTCAAAGTCATTTTAAAATGTCAACACAGAATTACATTTTTCTTTGCTTTCAAAATATCAAAATGCTGTCCTTACAGTTTGTTACAGCTTCTTAAGATGATCAGAACTGAGTAAATATCAGTATCTTTGGTTGAAGCTTTCGAACTAAAAATACAATCATTAGTAGCTTTTGATTTGCACCAAAAAAATGGCCCTGATCTCCTTCATTTTGGGTTTTCTGTGGTCAGCTGATTCTTACATATGAAGCAGATTTTTTCTACCGATTATATCTACTTTAGCAAAGGTCTGAAAATCAACCACTGTCCTCTTTTGCGCTGCCATGATAATTATTTAAAAGTTTTACTGCCTTAACATCTTGAACTGACTGATATCTTGTTCTGAAAGAATCCGCTGTGTAAAAGACGCACTTTTATTTCCTGTGTGGGAGCAAGATGTATAAAACGGTTTGGAGTCCAATGGCAACAAAAGCAGAAAGACTTTGTTTTGCATGGCTGTCAGACATAAGCCCCCTAGAGCTAATGGGAACCAAAAAGAATGGCACGTCCCACCTGATGTCTCTAATGAACTGTAATGAGCGCTTCAAGTGGCAGGTGGGGGAATGGATAACACACTTGCAGGATAAACCTGCTGGGAAGGCTGCAGTGCCTGAATCTATGGTCTTTTTTTTTTAATTAAGCAGTCATTCTGGAAACCTCGGTTCAAGCGGCTCAGTCCTGGTGTGCATTCCCACACCAGGACATTGATGCCTTCATTTAGATGCTTATTTGGTTACTTTTCTGCTTACATATTCTTCTTTCTGCATTGTCCCAGTTTTAATGCACTCTGTATGGTTCTTGTATCACATTCCAGAGGCTTTTTTCCCCTGTAATTTGCTCACGCATAATAGCGTTCCTTTTACCACGAGAACTAAAGCCCTCCTGCTCTTTCTGTTACAGCTTCATTACACGCACCTCAATTGACACTTTTGTGCCTTACCGTACTCATCCAGCTTCTCTGGTGCAGTGGAGCTCCTTGAATACAGAGGGGATTTGATGTTAGGCTTAAATATTAACCTTTGAGCTGTGAAATTATTACTGTAGCTTACTTTGCATGTCTAGCCACCATTTTAACTTTTTTGGCAACTGTCTAAAATGTAGACCTAAATGTCTCAAGTGATCATCAATAAGATGATCAATAAGATAATTTATGTGTACATACACATAAATTATTTTTCTCTTGTTTAATAAATTTGCCTTTTTTTTAAATTGTCTCCAATTGCACCTGTGATCAGATACTTGAAAAAATGTATAATTGTCATTATACGTTTAATTGTGTCATGTACTAAAATAGTCACACAGTTATGTAGGTTTTTTTTTGTTGGCCTGTTTATACAGATGAACTGATCAGCTTTTCCTGACCAATATCTATTTCAGTGTTCCTTTACATTCTGAAAAAAAGTGCTCCAGGTTCTTTAGTAAAAGTAGTAGTTTTGAATCCAATATAAAATTAAGGAATTACAAGATCATTCTTAATTATGTGTCGTTGCTTATATCCTTAACCTTCTATTGGATTTTCGTTAAACTCAAAACCTTTGATCAAAGATAACTGCTGTTGCTGAAGGATTTCTAAACCGAAACCAGATTTGTTCAACAGAATGATTGATTTTTTTTATTTTTTATCACCAAACAAGAGAGTATTGCCTAATTCAAATCTCTTAATTGACTGACTAGTGCATCACTTTCATTTTTTGGACTGACATTTTTGCAGTGTTCTTTTACGGTATCGTGTTGAAAAGAATGCTTAGGCTGAAGGTGCTAGTAAACAAACTGCTTTTTATTATGACTGCATATTGATTTTTCTCTTAAGATCCAGACATGAAAGCACAGCATCTATAAAAGCAAGAGGCTCTGTAAGACATTGGGTTATTATAATTTCTACTGCATGGCTAGTAAATAACAAAATTAACAAAAAAGTAATCAAGTATTATATGCTGTTTTGTCTGGAGACAGTCCAGATTGCCATTAGATGTTTTGTTTGCTTCGTCTTGCTTCAAGTAACTTTGTCTTTGTCATCAGTGTTGTTTTGACATCATTCTCTAGTATTGATTTCTCTTCAGTAGGTGGTGGAAGTGTGTAGATGTCACAGCTCAAACTGGTGCTACACCCAACCATCACACTGTGTCATATAGTGTGATGGTTGGGTGGGTGCATGTCGTGTAAATGTGCACTAACTTTTACTACACATTGCAGCGGCACACATTTGGAGCCTCAAGGGAGCCAAATACTTTATTGCCTTTTTCCTCTACCTGTAATATCCTTTTCTCATATATTGTCCTCTGTTTTTTTTTTCTTAAGCAATCTATAACTACGATGCCCGGGGAAAAGAGGAGCTGCCGTTGCAGATCGGAGACACGGTGCACATACTTGAGACATATGAAGGTGAGAACTGACACTTGATGAAAGCTGACAACCTGGAAATGAATATTAAGTAGCTTTTCATAATCCTTTCATACTTTTGGAAATATTTTTAATTTGAAAAGTTCAACCTTGGTGGAGAGAAATTCTGTTTATTAACTTTAACATTGTCAGCTGGGTTTTTGTAAAAAAGGCCTTTTGCAATCTCCGTAAAAAGAAAGTACACCCTGTTACTTTTTGACAATGGCTTTGAGATATATCAGGTTTTAAAGTTGGTGAGCTGCACACCATAGAATTCACTATGATGTTTTGTGCTTTTCTATATTTACATTCTTCAATTCCGATCATAGCAGTTGGTTCCGTTTTTTTTTTTTTTTTGCCCATTTTGTTTGAGGTCATTGTCATTTAGTGCAGTTCGGTAATTTGAAAATTCAAAAGAAAAAATAAGTTTGAATGCAACTGTCACATTGCCACACCTCCACTTCTGCGCTTTACTATTGCTATAAAGTATTTGTTCTAACTGTAGGAACCGTAGGTGGGCGGTTCTAAACCTTTACTGAATATTCTCTACAGTTTCTGTTAGCCAATAAAAGTTAGAATAAGTTATTAAATATGCATTGTGTTGAAGTTTATTTTTTAGTCTTACTTTTATGCTTAATAGTTGAAATCAAAATGACAGTTGATAGAGCAATATTATTTTTGTTTTTTACTAGCCTGGTACAGAGGATACAGGCTGAGGAGAAAATCAAAAAAGGTAAGAGACTGATAAACAAAGACTTTGATTCCTTTGTGACGTAATTTGTTACTATTCTAGTATTTATTTCTGTAAAACGTTACATATTTATTTCCTTCCTATTCCAGGGCATATTTCCTGCTTGCTACATCCACCTAAAGGATGCCACAGTTGAAGGCAGTGGGTCAGTATCTTTACCATCAGATGTCAATACAAGGTTGTTATATGATCAAAAATCTTGCCATTTATGAAATCATATGTATTGAAAATTGTAATGAGGGGGATTTCCAATCTCATATTATGTAAAGCGCTGACTTCCTTTCTCAGTTTTGGCCAAGTAAGTTCTCTGCATGGTAATTAGAATATTAGAGCATAAAAGGTAGAACTCAAAATATTTTTATTTGCCTTTTTTTCACGAGATGTTGAGGTTTTAAACAGTCTTAAAAAATTACATTGTTTATGTATAACGGCTAAAAGAAAGCTGCACTTATGTATGTTTAAACTTATGTTTAAAATAAGATTAGATTTTTTTTTGGTCCGGCTGGATGATCACCAGTATGGGCCAGTCAAGAGAAAAATTAGAAATTTACTGCCATTATCTAAATTGAAACATTGTTTTAAGGGCATTTCCTTAGTAGTAAAGCTTTGAAAATGTATGTGTTGTTATTTTTTTTTATCTGTGTATCTCAGAGATCAGAATGCTGGAATTACGTTGATTATTTTTAGGAACAGTGGATTTTATCAGAAATTGCTCTAATTGGTGGGAGAGGAAAGTAATGTTGATGTGTTAATAAGAAGACTGTGAATTCCTAATCCACTGTTAAATCAAGTGTTACCTGCTGCCACTTTGTCAAGTTAGAAATGGGTGCAAAATAACAGCATTTAATATAATGTAATCCACAATAAAAAAAAACTAGTATTTTTTTTCTCCATTCAACTGTCTTATTGATTAATCAAATATTAACTAAGACTAGCATGTAATCTAACACAGGTTTGACATACCTCCGGAGTTCACATGTTGTCTTTAAGGGAATAAAGTTGGATTGTGCATTCTTTGTTACTTCAGGCAAAAGGAGACTGTTATTCCCACTGAGCTGCCTCTGGTTCAGGAGGTTACAACAACGCTGCGGGAGTGGGCTACAATATGGAGGGACTTGTATGTGGTGAGTCATCCTACCAAAAGCTGCACTCACTCACTCACATTCAAGTTGCATCCACAGCATAGAAGTGTGGAGAACGAAAGATACACTCTGTTTTTGCTCTGGGACATTTTGTATTGCGTGTAATGAAAAGGATTTGTACTTTTTTGTGTTTTTCTTTTCTTTTTTTTTAAGTTAAGCCTCAAGTGTACAAAACACAGCAGATTCCTCTCTCATTATCTATTAAACAAAGATGAAGCCATAATAATAAAAAAAGATGTGGTTAAAAAACAAAGAACACCTTATGAATTAAGACCCATGCTTTTTTATAACATTGATTTATTTCATTAAGCTTTAGCCACAGTTCTTTAAAGGTCTCACCACATATTGATCAAGTTGGGATCTGGACTTTGACTGGGCCATTGGCGGTTTGCTCTTTCAGCTATTTTTAAATAAATTTGCTTTGGTGTTTCTCGACCAAAAGCATGTGTTGACGTCTCTGTTTCGACCAAACTTCATCTGTACAAAAAATACATTATTTCAATGCAAGGTGCATCATCATCCTCTACTGCTGTGTACGATAGTTGCTGTGTTTATGCTAATATGCTGCATTTTGTTTTCAGCACACAAGGAGCTAATTATAATTGCAGTATTCTTTTTGTAGAAAACTGACTTTCTCATCACAATCCTTCCAAAAATAGCAACATTGTTTTTCTAACTTTACAGTAACCGAACAATTTAACATGCTTACAAAGTCCTGTAGAAACAGCTCTTCTATATGTATATATTTTTTTTCATTTCTTTGAGGATTTCACTGCCTGAACATTTAATAGGACCCTCACTTCTAGGAAGAATGGCAATTATCTTAAATTCTTTTCACTTGTAAATAACCATTTTTGCTGTAGAATGGCAAACTTTAATTTAGTTACTTAGCATCTTATATTAATGAGCAGCTAAATTATTGTGGTTAGCATTACAAAAACGGCAGTGTGTATTCAAAAGAATGTCAAGTTTTCCAACAAAGCTTGAAACGTCAAAAGATTAACAAGTGCAGAAACTGCTAAGTTTCTGACTAGGCAGTCACTAATCAGAGCTGAACAATTCTGTTCACCAGGGGATTTCTCTGCATATTCCTTGGTCATATTGTTCAGAAATAATCTCATATTGATGGGAAGCAATATTTTTTTTCTATAAGTTTCTTGCTGATATTTTCCACCATTGTGTGTGAGAATATAAATGTGTCCTCTGGAGCTTATAGGAACTACTGTTATGCTGCAGATACATGTGGCAGCTGTTTTTATATCTGTGAACATCCCTGCTGATAATTGTATTTTTTCCTTTCCTTCATAAATCCCACTGAAGCACCAAAGATGTACTTTGTTTTTCATACACAGCATTTCAAATATGGATTTTGGGTGTTTTTGTTTTGTGCTAAATAATGGAAATGCTTAGTCTATTTTTTTTTTTTTGCTTGCTTCTTGTACATGAAGGTTAGATTTAAGTAATTTTGGACCATTATGCAAAATGTACACCTGAATATATGCATAGCTTTTGAAGTAAATGACAAAGTTCTATCTTTTTTCCCAGAATTTTAAACAAGAAAGACTTAATGCACATCAATGAAGGACACAGAGACAGCAAATGTTTGTCTTTCTGAAAAAAAAAAAATGGTGCAAATATCCATCAGGCTGTACCAATTTTGACACATATATATTGCATTATGTCCTCGCAGAAATGAAGCACACAGTGGCTAACCTGCTGTTAAGATTTAGTACCTCTTGGCATTTAGTTTCTTCATGTCTGATAGTTGTACAATATTCTGTCTAAAAGGGGGACAAGCGCGAGATGTTCAACTCTGTCCGTGACATGATCTACGACCTCATCGAATGGCGGTCACAGATCCTGTCTGGCACCCTCCCGCAGGATGAGCTCACAGAGCTCAAACAGAAGGTCACCTCCAAGATAGACTACGGCAACAAGTAAGCATTTCGTTTAAGGATTTTAGCCTCCTCTTGTCCTGGATTATAATTCCTCTTTTCAGAAGAAAGTAAAAATTTGCATAAAGCTTCCTGGAAAATGTGCTTCATTAGTGTGGACGTATAGGGCACTCAATTTTAATATCTTTGAAATCTTAATTTATAATTCAGATTTAAAAAAATGAAAGCCATACAATATAGAATCTTTACACACAGAAGGATATATTTAATTTGTTTATTTCTGTTAATTTCAATAATTATGGAGTACAGTTAATGGAAATCCCAAATTTAGTTGGTCAGAAATTTTAAATATTACATAAAAGTAGAAAAATCTAAACATTTATTGCACAAATGAACCACTTCGGTGTTCTCAGTTCTGTATCCAAGCATATTAATGGAAATTTTAGTGGAAGGAAAAATTCCACTAAATTTTTCTAATTTTAATGAAAATTAGAAAACGGCTAGCTCAAGTGTCCAAATTTCTATTTTCAGAAGAAAATAAAAATTGCATATTTTTTTTGAAAATATTTAACATTTCTGAAACAAATTAGCTTTTCAGTAACATTCATATTCATTAAGATGCAACTGTAGGAAGCCACTGTATGCCTGCCTCTGCAAACTCCAGGGTATTACATCACAAAGTGATGACTTTCAGTGTGTCTGCAGTAAGACAACAAAATTGTTTGGCAATGAGTTTTGTGGAGCTCTATTCTGCTGCTGTGATGAAACTTTAAATTCTGGTCCTGTAGAGATATTGCTTTTGCCACTGCAGAGGCAGATACTGATGTGTTTAAAAAGAAAACCATTAGGTGCATGTTGGCAGCCCGCTGTTGTCTCTGCCGAGTCCCTCCAGAGGAGAAACACTGGAGGGAGAAAGAAAAGCCAGATGAGCTTTGAAAGAAAACAGTGGAGCAGAGGGGAAAATTATATGAGCATCAAATAAGGGAACTGACTGGGAGCACACAGTGACTACACGCTGTTTGGTTTTTCAAAAATGCAACCATGTGTTTTCCCTTTTGTTGTCGTTTATCCTGACATGTTTTGAAATATGTTCACCGCCTTTTTCTTATTCAATTCAAGATACTTGGATCTTGATCTGGTGGTCAGAGACAAAGATGGAAACATTCTGGACCCAGAGCTCACCAGCACCGTCAGCCTGTTCAGAGAACATGAGGCGGCCTCCAAACAAATTGAGGACCGGATCCAAGAGGAGAAGGTAAGCAAAAGGAGGATTATGGTCCTCCTCTTGAATCTTAACCAATTTAAAGAGAAAGAACATGGTGCAAAAATACAACTTCATATTTATCTTTTTTAGAACTTCTGTTAAGGACTTCTGTGAGTTGCTGAGCAAATTAATACTGTGTAACATTTTTCTCATTAGAAGTATGTTCTTAATCAGCTTTTAAAAGCTTTGATGTCAAGTCTTATCAGGAGATATGTTGTGAGGTATGCAATAAGAGGAAGTTCTTTTATTTAGAACAACCAAAAGAATCTTTGTAATGGCGTTAGAGAAGAAGCCAGCGGTAAATCGAGTTCATTTAGTTATTAAATGCTGAGTTCACTTTGATAGACATATATTCCATCATTATTGTGACGGAAACATAAACAGGTTGGTAGGAACTATCAGCCCACAGTGTTCCAACATCCCATGTGAAATAATTTAAACCCAAATTTTACTGTCATATCTACGGTTACTTACTGTGAATGTGCTTCGACCGTAGCATTGAATAAAACCGGACTAACTTGGATGCTGTCCTTAACCATTTTCACTGGCTCATACTGTCAAGACTCTTTATAGAAAACCCAGTTATATCTTGAGAAAGACAATGCAGGTTGTTGTCAGGCTACAATTCTGTTCAGCTACAACCATGAATCATCAGGTTTTTAAAAGTAAAAAGTAGAAAATGGGCTAAATGAATAAAAAAAGTAACTCTCGTTCTATGTAGTTTTATGGTGTGAAGGCCAGTTTGTGGAATTAAAATAATGCGTTTACAAAAAAATATCTACATTTTCTTTAACTATAATATATAAAGCTCCCTTTAGCCTCTTATCCTTTTAAAGCCTTTGCCTCTTTTCCTTCTGCTATTCAGCTACTTCTGAAATGCACACTTTTGAAGGTAAACATGTACTCTAGAGTTCTTAACCTTCATACAAAAAGACTTTTTTGCATTTATTATAATGATACATATGTGAGCAAGAAAAGATAATGCACGACATGTTCAGAAATAGGATGTTCAGAGTTGCCGTGGAGACTGCTTCCTCAGTCTCACCTCTCTTAGGTCTCCATCACCTCTTATCTTCTCACTTACTTTGTCCTTACACCTCTTACACCTTCTTTTCCCCCTTATTGTCTATGATTCTTCTCCTCTTTCTATTCAATTTCCCCCAAAATAAGATTAGATTCAATTGGCAACCTCTGTCAACTTATGTAACATAGAACATTATCTCAATACAGTACAGAGCAATTTAAATTACTGTGTAAAAAAAATGGCTCGATAAGAACATAAAAATGATCTTTCAGATCACATTCATACTCATCTGCTCCCTTCTTTTTTCTTTTCTAACACATCTTGCATTTTCAATCAGAGCTCTTTACTGGCTAGTTTAGTTGACCTTATAAATATTTAACGATCAGGTTCATGCATACTTTAGATGAGTATTCAAAGTAACACATAGTAGGCTATTTTACAATAGATAAGCCACAGCGGATTATGTGACTTTAAAAACTTTTTATACAGTGTATAATACTGAAATCTGACTAATTTTTGCAGGAAAGAAATAAGTTTTGTAAGTCTCATACTTTTTTTAATCATTAAACTACAGCAGAGCCCCAAGTCTCAACTTCACATGTTTGGTAAGAAAATCCAACATTCACAGCCTTTTCTCTGTTTCTCTAACAGTCTCAGAAGCAGAATATTGATCTCACGAGGCAAGCAAAGTTTGCCTCCACTCCGGCATTCGCCCTCTTTGTGACTCTGAAGAATGTGGTGTGTAAAATTGGCGAGGATGCAGAGGTGCTCATGTCCCTGTATGATCCAGTGGAGTCAAAGTTTATCAGGTATGCCATAAGTTTGCATGGTTAGATTCCTCCTCTGTCTTTCATTTTCCCTTCTAATTTATGTGCACAGTCCTCGTAAAAACAACATCAGTTGAGCCCTGCAGTCGAAGGATTTACTTTTTTTTTCCTTCAGGGATTTGACATCAAAGTTGTATGATTAGAAAAACTCGGTGGGACATTTCTTTTGCATGTATCATCAGTCCTAAATTTTAGGCAACTGTAATGCATAATTTGGTAGTCATTGCTAAACTCAAGATAAGGATCCCTTGGGAAATGTTATGTGAAAACTTGATTTTTTTTCCCCCATGCCAAATTGATCTTTGCAGATTTAAAAAAAAAAAACCAAACACTGGCAATTTTGTAGTCAGTTTCTTTATATAGTAAAACTCTGACCCGTATTTTTTCTAAAACTGATTCTTAAGAATGAATTACATTTCTACATTTTTGCATGTTGCAAATGTTATATTTCCATGATCAACAGTTTTTTGTTAAAGTGCTCCATTTTACATTAGCCATTCAAACACTATTTTACACCTCAAACAATTCCTGTGTATTTTATTAGGATCTGATGTTTAGACCAATACAAAGCAGTGGATAATTGTAAAGCGGTAGTAAAACTCATCTGAGAAGTGTCCCTTGGATTTGTTTTCCGTCTCTCTTTCTCTTGATCCTCTTCAGTAAAATCAACTGCCTTCAAAAGGTACTTAGTTTGAAAATGAAGTGTGGAATTTAATCTCAGTATAAATCCAGTGGTCCTGTGCATTTTTAGTTGGAGAGTTAAAACTGAACATCACCCTGAATGTGCTATCTGGATGGTGAAATATGGCAATGGCAGCATCGTCCTATTGGGATGCTTTTCTTCAGCAGCGACAAGACAGATAATTGGAGATAAAAAGAGGGAAATACTTAAAGAGAACCTGTTAAAAGCAACCAAAGATGTGACTAGAGCTTCTGTAAATCTTTTTCATCAGGACTGTGACGATTAAAAATGGCCTAGTCAAAGTCCAAATTAAACAGTAAGTAAGTAACACTGTCCATTCAGTCTGACTCAGTTTGAGCTCATTTGCCAAAAAGAACATGCCAGGATTTCGATCTCTAGATGTTTCAAAGCTGGTAGCTGGCAAATCTTAAAATATTTAGTTTAAAAAAGGTTCAGTGTATAGACTCGACGGGGCTTAACACAAATGCGCACCTAATTTTTAGGTTTTTATTTGAACCATTTTCTTTCTATTTTACCATTATTCACTACTTTGTGATGTTTTTTGAAGTAAAACCACAATAAAAACCATTGAAACTCAATCATGCATACTTTTGCAAAACACTTTGCTTGTCAAAAACAGTTTTAAGCTCTTAAAAGTCTGACTTTCCTTTGGAGGGAAGATTGGAAATGTATTTTATTTATTTTTTCTCGTCTGTCGCTCACAGTGAGAACTACCTGGTGAAATGGTCGAGCTCCGGCCTGGTGAAAAACATCGACCAGCTTCATAACCTGCGGGCGGTTTTTACAGTGAGTGTGTTTGGCTGCGTGAACGTTTGGCATTTTGTGTGTGTATCCATGTGCTCGCCCGACTATAGTTCTGTTTATTCAGCCATGTTATGAGGCAATTGGGAGCCTCTCTGCAGAGAGCCTGTGTTTGTTAAGCTCTCTCAGTAAGATCAAGACTTGCTATATGTATTTTCTGAGGCAGTCGCCTCTGTCTAATGGAAGCCCAACTGCAGCTGCGTAGGCGTGCACGCGCTGAAAGCACTCTGCTGGTTTTGGTCTACACCCCTCAAAGGAAACACATTTTTTGCCACATTCTCAAAAGTAGCTGAAATCATTTTTTGCTGAAATGTTTGGCTGTTTTACAAAGGTATGAAGACTTTTGGAAGTTAAATTAATTGATCTATGATTGAGCTTAAACATTTCTATGCATTTTTCTCATAAATATGTTGCCATAACTTCGGTGTCAATGTACAGAAGTCATTTTGCTGAGACTCCTAAGGCAAGGCATCATCTGCCTTTAAAGCCTTATTATGTTTTTCTTCCTCTGTAGGACTTGGGCAGTGAAGATTTAAAGAGGGAGAAGATCAGTTTTGTGTGTCAAATTGTCAGAGTGGGACGTATGGAGCTGCGGGACAACAACACCAAGAAGCTGACTTCAGGCCTGAGAAGACCCTTTGGAGTAGCAGGTAAATTGAAGCTACATGATAACTGTCAGCTTCAGCATTTTGTGCAACAACATGTGTGTTCAACATGAGCTTGTGTGAGACTTTGTCCAACTGATTAAATATTACATTAGCATGAAAAACAACACTATATCACTTGGAAATCCCTAGCCAAAAATAATTGCACTCCATGTATTCCTTTGCACACTCTATTATGATGACCTAATTGAAGTAATAAAAACACAGTTTAAAACTCAGAACAATGGCTTTTCTCTACTTATTGCGTTGTCTTTGCACCATTAATAAGCTATATCTGACTATATTAGGTCATCAGGTGTTTTTTTTCCCACTAATGTAAAGATACAGGGAGATTCTGTATAATGAGACTTTGTCGGCACTAATCAAAAAGTATTACACTTCAATTAATGTTTAAATTGATAGGAACTGGTATTCAATTCACTTTGGATTAAAATACGTTTGTTAGTTTATAAACTACTGAATGGCTTTGCACCGAAGTACTCGTACATTAAAGGTTGGTTGTTGCCATATTAACCTTTCAGATCACTCAGGTCTTCTGGTTCTATTCTGCATAAAATCAAGACCATACATGAAGATGCAGTGCTCAGTTCTATTCCAAAACAAACTTCCAGAAAAGTTTGAGTTAAATCAGGCTAAAAACCCATCTGCTTAGAGCTGCCTTTGACAACTGGAACATCATAAAGTGTTGTCTGTCTTTCAACCTGTCATTGTGTTCCCACTGTAATCTAACGTTTTTGCTCATTTGTGGGTTTTTTTTGTTTTTTTTTCCTTCTCATTATGTAAAGCAGAACTGTCAGCTTCTTGTACCAGAGCTGCCAACATATAGAACAAGAAAAGAGCGCGCCTCTGTGGTCCAGAATCAGGGAGTTTGCTTAATAACAAACATAACTTAATGTGCAGTTCCTACTTTGCTGTCTTTAAGTTTAGCTGGCAGGGAAATCTATAAACAGGCGTTGTTTGGGCCACAAGGTCACTGAGTTTGGAAGGCTCTTGGTTCTCCTTCGGTTTGCTTGGATGTCTTGATGATTCCTCATGTTGGCAATCAGCCAAAAGCAATGATTGATAATCTTATGTTTTCTACCTCACTCTTTTAGTGTAGAGAGAGACCAAGAAGGCCAAGAAGAACTGTTATTGTAGCAGTTCTTTATTGGGTGTGCTGTGCACTACACGTCTTTTTAACCTCATTGTGAATAATTTGTGTGGTGCCTTCGGTCCTTGCCTGACTGAATAAATATTTTTGGCTAAAATTCAGAGACCTTGCTGAAGTAGAGAGAAAAGAATTATATATTTTTTAATCCCTTGTTGGCAAACCTCCAGGTGTATAGTAAACTAATTAGATTGGCGTCTAGCCCACAGTTGTCCAACAGAGAAAATTATGTCTCTCTTTCAGTGTTTCCCCCCTTCCCCTTTTCCTCCCCAGTTCCTCTTGAAGGGAAGGTAAATGACAAGCTGATTTATTGGTGGCCTATCTTTAGACAACATTATTACAACTGTGCACAGCATGAAGATTTCTTTCTGTTTTAATAGCTGCGCTGTGCCCTGCTTGACCATTAGTTATAAAAGCTTTATATGCATGTCCTGTAGCCTCTTGGGTAATGGAGTAAATGTGAGGTCATCCTAGAATTGTTTCTTATTCACATCATCTGTAAGCTGCATAGACATCTATAATGTGCCCCCTGTTCTCTGTAAAATACTGAGGGCTAAAAGCAATGGTTTTCTTAATGCATCTCTTGTGGAATCGGGGGAGACGTCTCTGTAGCTGTGTGACATCAGTCCACTTGTTTTTGTATGACATTGTTGAAAGTGCAGCTTGACCTTTGTGTCATTTCTGTACTTTTCATTCCTTCGTAGAAAGCTCTTTAGAAAACACTTTACAGGACAAACAGGTCAAACTTATATACCAGGTAAAAGGTGTCCAAAATGGTCCAAGCTGAATTTGAATCAATCATTGATTTCATTCCACTACATACTGTCCAGCTAAGACAGTAATGTACATTTGACTGCATTAAGACAACGCAGTCAAATTTCAACTGATCGGACTGATTTGTCTATGATGCAGAAACGTCTCATTCTGAGCAAGCATGTGGCGACAGTGGAGATCCAGAATCCTCCAGCTGAGCAGCAAAAAACACTGTTTGATTAGTACTGTCTGTGGGAGAGAAGACAAAAAGTAAACATTGTTAATAGGAGAAATGGATTTGTCAATGACTTTGTCCAAGAAAGAGAGACAAAAAGCACAGAAGTGCTGAGCCAAGAGTGCTTTCTAAAGAAGATAAAAACAGAGAGTACATACTGCCTGTTGGAACAATAGCTTTGTTAGTGATACTGTTCAGGAAGCAGACACCGGAATAAACCCACCTACAAAACAAAAAGTGCACACATTCTGGCAACAATAACTTTGTCAGAAACTCTTTCCAGGACTTATCTAAACACAGGGTTACAGGTCTACAGGGTTGGTAGTGCTTTCTATTGGAAACAGAAATCAAAAGGAGAAAGCATTTGTAACTGGAACAACAGCTACTGTCCAGAAAAGGGACAGATCAAGAGTACTTTTTATTGTGATTAAAATCACAGAAAATGTCCTAAATTATTAATAGCAATAGCTCTAGCAATGCCTCTGTGCAGGAAAGACATACAGCTAAACAGACAGACACATGGTCACAAGAGTACTTTTATGGAAAAATAACAAATGCATAATGGTAGCAAACGTTCAGTCAGTTACTTTGGCAGAAGTAACTGTATAATTTGATCTACTCAGAAAAGTAACACATGCATACTAAAAGGCAGTGAACAAGAAGTACTTTCTGTTGGACAAGAAAGCAAAGGCGGTACACACAGTTCTTTGCAGCAGTAGCTCTATCCATTTTGTTCAGGAGAACGAAACTGCTAAAAAAAGGGTGCATGTTTATTTGGAAAGGCAGCAAAATGTCCAATAGTTAATTTTTTTCTCTCAACGAAGTCATTTTTGTAATAAGTGTTTTGTAAGTAAGCCAAGATCACCTATGGGTGCTTTTTCTGCCCAACACAAACCTACAGTGCAACTATCTCTATCTTACATGCCTATGATACCTCATCCTCGCCTTAAAAGTTTCCAAACCTGTTTCTTTTTATGTTTTTTTTGTTCTGTTTTCACAGTAATGGATGTTACAGACATCATAACAGGCAAAATGGACGATGAGGATAAGCAGCACTTCATCCCATTCCAGCCGTAAGAGCTTTTTGCCTCAAACATTGATTTAATTTGTTTGTTTTTATATATATATATATATATATATATGTGTGTGGGTGTGTGTGTGTGTGTGTGTGTAAAATCTCAAAGTTTTAGTGGTTGCATTTACATGTTTTTCTCAATTTTTTAATCATTGACACTAGGTGTTGTAAGATCTCCCAAATTCCATTATAATTAAGGTAATCTTGTTAACTGCCACTGTTTTTGTGGGATTGTGTTCAGAGAAATCTTTTTTCTTGATGGTTGAATAATTTCTGACCAAATTAGATTTTTAGACACTGAATAAAACTCCTGGTGCCACAATGAATTATTTTATATGTTCACTATGTGAAAGACCTAGTTGCAGTAATAATCTGGGGTACAGTAATAAACAGGAATGGTAGTGGAGTTCTAGAAATACATTTTGTGATCTCCACGGTAACTGGGAGCAGATTGGGGAACATCCTTGACAGGGTGCCAGTAAAGCTTAGAAATAGCATAGAAATATAGCCTTTTATTGAAAAGTTATTTTTTATGTTGTTGTTTTTTTTATTTTTTTACAGCTGTGCTAAATGTGTTTTTATTTTAAATAGTTGCTTTTTCATTTATTTTTTTGCTTGCTCAAATTTAAGTGGACCAATGCTAGAGTCAGTAAAAGTAGTTTAATTTAGCAATCAAACCTACCAAAACAATGATTTGTGGGTTCTCACTGAAACAGATGGGCTAGCAAACAGAAGTTGGCAACTGGTTAAGTGTTGCCATGAGCTAAGAAAAAAGAAAAAGAACAATTTGACTCAGGCAACATGGTAAACTGCATTGGGCAGTGCTTTCTCTCACATTTAGAATCCTGACATTGGCCACTGTCCAGGTATTTACTGTAAAATTTGAAGTAAAAGTTTGAACAAAATATATATAATGTTTGACTCTAGTCTGGGTAGTTAATAGTTGGTAAATTTAGCAGGTATGAGCTTCCCGTTGATAAATAAAACAAATGTGACTTGCTATTATACTGCATATTTCTGAGATTGATCCATGGTTGCAAACAAATATTATGTAAAAACTGCGCTCCCTAACTGTTATTTGTACGGTCTGCTTTTCTAATCATCCTTTTATTTAAAAACACACTCAAAAAAAACAAAACAGTAATTCAGTTGAAAAGATAAGATTGACAAAAAATTAATTGTATGAGTATATAAATATGTGCTGATGTATTTTATAGTGATTTGTTCCTAACTTATGAAGGTCTGCATTAATGTCCGTTGGGAGGTGTTTCACACCAAGATGAGGTGAAAATCAAAATAGAGAGATGTCTTCAGTCTCATGCCTAAATGACACCATTCATTGTTGTGTTTCCATGCTAACATTAGCACTTCTTCTCTTCCATTCTGTTTTCTGTTTTCTTGAGAATCTTATGAACTATATAGTCCATCTCTTGGCATTTTTAACACATTGGGGAGGACGGACTACTAAGGAAATTTTTTTTTAATCCAAGTCATAACAATTAGATTTTTTTTGTTTTTTCTCATATTTAGTTTTAAGTTATACAGTTTGGAAAAACACATATGACCATTTTACTGTTCTGTGATCTATAAATATTTTGTGTATATTTTAAAATATATGTTCAAAATAGAATTTTTAAAATTCACTTACGGCTTACTTTAAAAGTAAACTATTAAATATACTGAAATTTCAGTATGCTTCAAATTATATCTCAGTGTATACTTTACTCTAATAAAGTATGCTTTTTTTTAGGTGCCTTAATATTTTACTTTTTGTTAAAATGGCAAATAAAAAAATAACAGTCCTTATAGTGGAACTTGATGTAATGTTGTTTAACAAAGTAAATAATGTGTTCATGCTTCAACACATAAAACATCGACAGTCTAGTGACAGTGGGTCACTAGATTGTGACAAAAACAATACTTGTTCTTCACACTAAATGTAGCAGGTGTCTTCAGTTTTACATCTCTGACTATGATATGTTGTTTTAAATTTTTCACTAAAACACAAAAGGTGTCTACGCAATCCATTTTCAGATGTATGATG
>CAEFZY010032054.1:0-54748 GCA_903066815.1 Brachyrhaphis roseni
AAGAAAAAAAAAAAAAAAAAAGAAGAGAAAAAAAAGTTTAATCTTTTGTTCTTTCAAATGATGGAAAAAAAAAAAAAAAAAAAAAAAAAAAAAAAAATATATATATATATATATATATATATGCTAAGCTCTGCAGAGTTCAGACAGGAAGCAAGAATAACCAAATATTAACTCACTCACCTGAAGAGAAGTTGTGACCACTTAGATGGTTAAAATCTCTGCCTGGAGTTTGCATGTCAAACTCAGACTCGCACTGTGGCCAAGAGATACAGTCTGGACCGACACCTGAGTGTGTGCCAGTTGTCAGTGCTTTAGCCGCACCTCCTTACTATCACCACCCCCAATTTGCACGCCGCTACGAGGCTTGTTACACTGCAAAAAGTGTCCACCCTTCACTCTTAACTGCATCAGGTCAGTCTAATTAATGTCAGAATAAGTGGTTTATTATACAGAAGCGTACAACAAAAAGGGATTCAGTGTTAAATTGTTCCTAACATTTCATTCCTCTAGAATAATCTAAAATAATAAGTATTTTATTTGTTAAATAACACGAGAAAATAATTGTATCTAACATTACACTTCAGAGCATAATACTCTTTAAAACTATGACGCAGACATTATGAAGACGGCTGACTTCTTCAGATGGTTTTTGCGTTTTATCACCTAGTGTGCAGCCACAACACTCACAGCCCAGCATACTCTGAACCGAGCCGAAGGTGACTGACCTGATCAGTGCGCTGAACCGAAGAGTAGACACAACCGGCTCGCTGTTGCTGAAGCTGGATCGGGGTTTTCCTCGGCTTTCTATTAGCTTTATAGCTATAACCCCGGAGCCCAGGAGCGGACAGAGGCACAGTAGCGCGGCGGCGCAGAAGGTGATCTGGACCGCTTGCCTATCTGCTGCTGCTGCTGCGGTCGGTGTGCGCCTTCCTCTCTCTCTCCTCCCTCCGATCAGAGTAGTCTGATGGGATCCAGAGGACACATGCATGCAGAGGCATCGAGTTACCCTCCACAACTCCGATTTATTGAACCAATCGCGTAAACGGATTTTATCAACTTAAACTGGTAATGTAGAGACCAATTTACGGAGTTGTTTTTCTGTTTTATATAAGGCTCCTAATTTTGTGGAAAGTAATATACTTAGCACAATGTCATTTCACAGTTGGATATTTAATTAGTTGTTGTTTTTTATTGTAATTGACAATTTTCTTCATGAAACTTTTTATAGTTACACTTGCTGTTAAAACTAAGTTGTCTAAGTACCTTGATAATTTTTTTAAAAAAACATCAGCAGTTCATGTTGTCATTTTATTGCTGAGTGGGACAAAGTTTAAATTCTCAAGTTGTGGGTTCAATCTGAAAAACAGCCTATAGAATTTACATTAAAAAACTGAGGTAACAATTTGCACTCAATTCAGTTGGGTACATGTAGCCTAACACTTAGTAAAGAGTATCTAAGAGTATCTCTGAAACAGCAAAAGAAATTAAGTAAAATCTAAAAAACATTTCTGGATACATTTCAACACTAGTTACCTTACAAAGTTATTTGAGTAATAGTAATGCTTATTTTTTTTTATTGTTGATCTACTTACTAATTATACCCAGTATATTATACTAATACTGACTTCTGGAAAAGTTCCACAGAAATGCATTTCAGACAATAACAGTTCAGATCAACCTTTATTTAATGAACCTCATGTTCAACAACCAAACAGTGAACTGGTCATACATCCTCAATTTCAAGCAGCTTGAACTGTGCCACATTTTAGTTACCAGTACAGTTGTGAAGATGTATATCTCTTGAATAGCTTATTCACACTGCTTCCTGGCAGGGTTGCACAATCATTGGCTATCAAAAATCTAAGTTGTCGGGTGCTTTATGTTTTGGTTTGGATTCCACACAGGACTCATTTTCCGTCGATCACAACCGACAATTCTGCATACATCCACTTTGGTCGCATCTTCATGGTGTGGCCCGTGTGGTCCTCCTGTTCGTCCGTTATGTTAAGGGTGTAGAAAACAAAAAGCAGGGGTTATTTTAAATACACCTCTATATTTAATTCAGTTTTCTTGCTAAACTGAAGTTTAGTGTGGAAGAGGTGAGGAAATTTTAAAGGAGACGACAAAAAAGGAGAGAAGACATCATACGAATATCTTGTTCATCAGTCATTTAACAGCATATCTGGATGTCATGGAAGAGTTCTTGCTTGTCCCCAATGGGGTTGTGAAGACAAGCCCATTCCTTTTCTGTCCCCCCAAATTTCTGGGACACACAAGTGCAAATTTGCTTAGGAAAATTTTGGTTAGGAAAAATACACAACCTGCCCAATAGGTCACACATGTTAAAGACATTGCCTAGATTTAAAAAAGTAACTGAGTAGTTTGTAGGATATATATACTTTGTACTTTTAGTTAAATAATTTTCTAAAAATAGTATTTTGACTTCTAATGGTGTAACGTGACACTGGTGATCACATTACAAGTGTAATTGCACAATCCTAATTATGCAACTTTACATTTACTTGAACAGTTACAGTTTTTCAGTAATCATTTTACCTCTGCTGGCAACTTCTTGAGGAGACCAGATATGGACGTTGCTATATATCTGTAAATAGAGACAGAAGCAGCATTACCTAAAATAAATTTAGCCATTATTGAGAGGCAGCAGTCCTGTGATAAAGGTCAAGCACACCCTCTCCCCTAAGACACGTTTGCTTCATGACATTACAGAGCATCTTCTTTCAATAAACTAACAATGAGGGGTGCAGTGGTGGCGCAGGGGCAAAGCACAACCCATGTATTGAGGTCTTAGTCCTCGTGCCTGTGGTCGCAGGTTTGAATCCGTGCCTGGCGACATTTGCCGCACGTCTTCCCCCTCTCTCATAACCCTCTTTCCTGTCGAACTACTTTCAAATAAAGGCCACTAGAGTCAACAAAACCTTAAATAAAAAAAACGAACAAAAATACAGTAAATATAAGGAATATGTGACATCAAAACTGATAACGCTGTTACCATCACACCCTAATAAACAGTTACGGAGTCAGGATGTTTTGGTGCCAGTAAATAGTTGGCACCAAATAATGCAGAACAAGTTCATGCAACCACCAACCACAGTGCTACAACGCCCTTTTGATGACTATTTTACGGTAAAGCTACATCTACCAACCATCTCCCCCCTTTTAAGTCTAATTATTCAAACAGCACCCCCCCTGGACTTCTCAAAACAAGCAACCACAGTCACAGATTCAAATTTCTGCTTCCAATGTGTAGATGGTACATTACATAAAGCACTCTGACAACTCTTGTTAGTCATAGCAAGTAAACATTTACAAAACAAATTGTAAATAGTAGTTGTACTTACATTCAATTTGGCGTCTCCAGTGTCAGTGGCAGCAGTTATTGCCATGTGTAGGTACCACTTTGAGGGTCTGCGTACACCAAATATGTATTTTCTGACCCAGAATATTTGGGTAAGTTTTATATTTCCTTTCTTACAGTGTTAGAATGTTAACATAAAAGTTCCCCGGAGTTGGAGTTCCATGTGTTCAAGGGTTTTGAAATTCAATATGGCTGCCATATGAATAACATTTTGCCATAATCAGTAAAACATATTACATCTTTTACATGCTGTTCCACACAAGTACCTTTAGCAAAAAAGTATTTCAAAGTAAAAAATTAAAAAATATATATTGTGTTTAGCTGCGATGGACTGGCGACCTGTCCAGGATGAACCCGGCCTCTCGTCCCATGACAGCTGGAGATAAGCACCAGCATACCTCCTGACCCCAATGGAATAAAGGCGTAAGAAGATGGATGGATGGATGGATGAACATTGTGTTTAGTTTGAGTTGCTCCCTTAGACACTCCCTAATTCAGATTTTGATTTCAGAGTTGATTTGAACACAGCAGATGGAGCCATCAGCATTTGATTCTGGATAATTTTGCCAAATTTTCTACCGAGCACCAATAAAGATTGCCAAAGTACCAGCAGAAGTACTTGTACCACAGTTTGAGGACCGTAGTGTCAGACTGTGTGGATAGGACAGACAAACAGAAATATAGATCATGTGCAATTCTAAACAAATTTTATTCCTAACCCACTGGTCTAGTATGAGACTAAGAACAACACTCTATTTTCACTGCCACCTCGTATATGTAACAAAGCTTTATTTAAATGTGTCTTTTACTGCAGTAGTCCAGTCTGATACTAAAATATTGCATAAACAATCCTTTAATTTGTTTATTCATTGGGAAAATAACTCACATTAAGAAATTCAGTTTCTTTTTTTCCTTATTTTTTTTTTTGCAGTTCATCAATAGCTGTAATAGTTAGAATAAATGTAACTGAAGTTTAACACTTTACCTGTTCAGATAACCTGAATGGTGATGAAATTTCAAAATGTAATCAATGACCTTGTGTTTCCCTGAATAAGACTCTCCACAGGGACCACATCTCATATTTCACTCACCGGCATAGAAAAAATCAATGAATCTGAGTCAAGGCAAGTAGGTTTGTGTTAATCTGCACACATATATCGGGAAATGTCTACATCATTCACTACACTCCTACAAACCTGCACAAACTTGTAGTATTATGCATTTTTAAGATGAGGGCCAAGAAATTCTTCTGCTTTTTGTGACTCATTATTTGTAGACTTTAGCTACTTATTCTTTGTCTTGTTTACACAAACATGATTAAAAACAAATATTTATTTATGTATTTAATCTATTAACTGTGCCAACACCTGGCACTTTGTGCTGAGTTATTTGAATTAAGCTAACGTGAAAAGATGCTTAACGCAGGGTTACATAATCAACCTTTGACTATGCACTTAAGGGATATTTTGCTTTTTTAAGGAATCTAAACTAGATTTAATCATTTTTTACTTCTAAACTTCTAAAATTGTTAAATCTTAACAAATGTATTTGTTGTTTAAAGAATCCTACTATTTGGTTTGTGAACCATTCAGTATCAAAATATGCTTTTTGGAGCTTTGAGACCATATAATCCCTAAAGGTTTTGCCTTTTGTTTGTTTCAAACAAACAAATAAATCACATGCTGTGTTTTTAAAAGTCTGTAATCCTTGTAGAATAAACTAGTCCAATTTCTTTTATTTATTTTGGACCAAAGCTAACCGAAGTCCAGATTCCTTATAAGGAGTGGAGTTCTTCATTAAAGTGCTGAGTCAGAAGCTATAAATCAGATCCTATCTTCAGCGTCATAACTTAACAAAGGTAAACATAACCATACGGCTAAAAAAAAAAGATAACCTGGATAACATACTGGTGAATTTTATCAGGTAAATGTCATAGAATGACTTTATTGATGTAAATTGAACATAAGGTTGAACATTCACACGTGTTTTTTTTTGTTTCACAAGAGACTAGCTGGGTACAAACATCATCTGATTTTTGTGAATAGCATACTTCCGGAGGAGCTAAAAGTACCGACATGTAGTGAAAATATTCAAACATCTAAACAGATGCAGTGGCAGGAGACAGCAAGGGCAGGACAACAACAAACCATTTTATTAGATGTATTTTGAACAAGTTAAGGCCAGTTTGCTGATATTTACTGGTATAAGGTTCCACTCGTGCTAATGCAACTGAAAATGAATGCAGACTAAAAATACTCTTAAGTCAGCAGTTCCGTCTTACTGTACCTTTCGTTGATTGATATGAATTAGTTATATTAACTATATAAAGGAGATGACAGACTATAGCTACTCTAACATATATTTGAATATTTGTTATCCTCCAACCTAATAGCTATTAATCTATTAGCTTAATAGATTAATAGCTATTAGGTTGTATGGCAGTAACAACGTCATACATTCTGACTTCTTCCAATATTTGGTGCTTTGTTCATACAGAACTTTATGGGTTTTATGGCTGTATTGGTTTGTGACTAGGTTGTGCAGTAGCTGATATGTGACATGGTCATGTACATTTTATTTCCGTACATAAAACATTTTACATGTTGAATTTGTATCCTTTACATACCCTTTACAACTCTGATTTAAAAGTTATTTTAGAATCTATTAAGATCCCAAGGAATTTCTATTCTGTTAAATTGCATATCCTTTCTCCCTACTGTGCAGTAGAGATTATGTTCTACTACAGTGTCTGTTTCAGAAGAAACATAGGACCTGTTTTGGTTGCATTGGGTTTTAAGCAGCATTGATTTACCTATCCTGAGACTTAAGCCATAGTTTATGGTAGCTGTTCAGTAAATTGTGTTGTTACCATGGGTAGGCCTATTATCTGCATGCATTTCAGTGTTGGTATTTTTGACATACTGACAGAAGATCATTTATGTAAAGAGGAAAAAAAGTAATGGCCCTAAAATATGTCCCTTAAATAGATTGTGGGGTTGTCACTATTTTAGTCACTAGCTAATAGTGACTGAATTGGTTATCATGGTCAAATCAAAGACTTTATCTTGTGAGATGTATGTCAGCAAGGGCCAAAAGACTTCTCCTGCTAAACGAACTTGTTATACATGCTGTAGCAGATACATAATGACCTTAAACAAGATCATTATGGACCTAAATGACTTTATGGGTAATTTAGGGCATTCATTCTGAAAAAAAAAACTGGGCTGTTTTGAGTTGAACCACAAGTTGATATGCTTGGCTTGCATGCTGAATTACATCTGCTGTTATGAATGGTCTTCTGGACATGCGTCTTCAGATGTGACAGCCGTTTCCTAAACTGTCATTTTGCATTCTCCTTTATCTCTTTATACTGTCTTTCATTTGATGGACTTAAATTAACCCCCAGCACAGCTCGCTTACTCATTTCTATCGCCTAACCAGACTCTGCTGAAGATAGTGGGTGTTTTTGTACTCATATTTTATTTTCTGCGAATCTATTTTTGAATTACATCTTGTACAAAACTTTTTTTAATCAGTGGAAACTTCTCAGTAACAGCAGCAGTTTGTCATTAGACTACAAGATTTACCCAGGAGGAGTTTTTTTCTATCCAACTGCTTGTTGAACACATTTTAAAACTGTTCACATTAAATGTGGCATCATGATTATACTTACAAAAGGGAAGACAAGGTTGTAGATTCTGGTTAGATTTGGTTTTGAACTTCCTGTGGTACAGCAGCACACAACAACTGCAAAAAGCAACAAAGCAGCACTGTAAAAAGTAGGTCTCCAAAACCAGTAAGTTCAGAACCCTGTAAAACTTGTCAAAAAGTATTTGCTCCCCACACATTTTTTTTTTAAAAAAAAGGTCACATAGACTATAAATGATTCAGAATATAAAACAAATTGTTGTATCATACAATTGTAACACGGTTTAAAAGGTTTGTCTGTTAATTTATTACAGGGAAAACACTTTCCAAAAGAAGTTGGACCTATGTGATAAAGTATTTACCTTTGAAACTTAAATCTGATTATTCAAGCATTAGCAGCAACAGCTGCAAACAAGTGTTCTCGACAGCTGAAAAGAGGTTCTTATTTTACACATATAATTTCTGTCCCACCAGTGGCCTTCATTGACAATAGTCTGACAGGAAACAAGCAAGTAGAAACACAAAGTAAAAGTCTGAAAAACTGGAATCAAATCCCAAGTCCAACAGTCTTGGAGAGCCTACTCCACTCCTGCACCATATTACTTTGCTGTACAGATAATTGGGCCCACTCTTCTTTGCAGAATTGTTTCAAATAAGCCACAATGGAGTACTTACAACCATAAATTAACTGTTTAATGTAATCTCAATCACATTTAAGTCTTTGACTAAGCTGCTTCAAAGCTTTCCTTTTTTAAGCCTTTTAAAGGTGCAGTTAAGGTCATAAAAAGATGTCTGAACAGTCTTCTTCAGGATTTTCTGGCAGAAAACAGAACTTGGGCTTCCATCATATACAGCAGGTACCTGGTTCCTGAAGAAGCAGCATCCCCAGTTTGCCACATTACTACCAATTCTGTATAACACTTCTTTCCTGAGATGCTGTGCCAATTTAAACCAGATTTAATATGTCAAAAACCTTCCAACAAGTTCTGCAGAAAAATAATAAATCCAAAAGTTTTGGAAATTGGCAAGTGTAAGTTGGACCTAAGTGTTGCTTATTGGTCAGCTGTGCTTTTTTCTGTGAAGCTGATGCCATTTTAATCCAGTCTCTTTCTTATTGTTGGATTGTTATTGCTTACCCTAACAACAAACGAGGCTTGCGGTGCTTTAGCTATTGTTTTGTTTTGTGACCTCCGGGATGGGTCAGCAATGTTCTCTTGAAGTAATTTAGGTAAGGTGGCCACTTCTTGGAAAGCTCACCACTGCTCTGGTTTCTCCATTATTGGATACTGGCTCTTTATGTGGTGTGATGGGATCCCAAAGATTTAGAAATGGTTTTATAACCTGCCTGTACACACTGATATCAATAACTTTGTTTTGGTTTGGAAGATCTCTTGGTAAAATGGTAAATGGATTGTACTTGTGCAGCACTTTATCTTGTCTAAATGACTCAAAATTATGCTACATTCAGTAATAAACTCATTCACACACATAATTCACATGCTGATGATAGGGAGCTACATTGTAGCCACAGCTGCTTGCTTCAGTCATACAGAAGCAAGACTGTTAACCTACTTCTCCTACTTCATGTTGTCAGGCAGCTTCTGTTTAAGTAATATCTTACTACAGGTGGGAAAGTTGTCTTTGACATTATTTAATCAATTTTCTCTGTCTGATGTTTTTAGTATAGTGACCTGAAACCTTTAAATGTTTAAAGGAATAACATTTTCTCACAGCATAGTATGGTGACAATGCATATTTGTAGTTTTGCAGAATTTGCAGCCAAAAGGAAGAAGTAACAATTAAATGTCATTAAAATAAAATGCAGATTGTTAATGTAAATTTAATTATTAAGTTTGATTTATTGCACCCAAAAAGATGAACTGTTACATAAAGTTGGAGAACTTTTTATATGAGATGCATCAACTTAATATTAAGCTACTTTGCTGAATCTGCTGCAAAACTAAACTCGAATTTAAAGCTGTAGAGTTTCACATTTCTCAGTAGAAACTAAACTTAAATCTCCTAATTGAGTGTTTCAGTCCGTTTAAAGTTGTCATTAAGTGTAATTTGAGAATAGATTGAAAACAGGGCAAATGTAAGTTCTGTTTTCCACTGTTGTTGAACACTCAGCTTGATTTTACTTTTATTTATTTCTTCTTAATTTCTTTAGACAATAGCCCAGATTTGCTTACGCACTGTCATTCTTTTTCCCACATAGTTTTAAAAGTCCTACCCACGCAACATTTCTCTATGCTGAGTAAAAGAAGGAAACATAATCACACTCTAGAGAGTTTTGCTGGTCATAAGCAAGGCTTAACAATACTTTCTCCTTGTTTATACACTGAAGTCTCAGAAGACCACAGCGCTGCTACCTGACGCCATTCATCAACAAAATGTCTTTGTATGTCCACAGGACCGTCCTATGCTGTCATTACACTGTAATTACTATGACGTGGTAAAACCTGTAACTCATTATGCTTGGGAGTTAAGTAAGCTCCTCTGATTCCCTACAAATGTATTAAGTTGTAAATAAAATAGTCAAAAACATTCCAAATAGCTTCATTCTAAAAGTATAAATTAAATTCTATTCAAAAATACTTTATGTATCCCAAAGGATGTTGCTGTAACTCCTATCATCCAAGGTTCTTCAAAGAGTTGTTGTAGATGCTGATGGCTGTGGGCAGGAAGGATCTGCTGTAGCTATTCTGAAGAATAACTGAAGACACTGTTGTTGTAAAACTTTCTCATGTATAACATGCTCAGGGTTTCCCATGATTTTTTTTGATTTTATGAAGAAAATTACTCTGTTGGATCCAAAGTAGTCTCCAGAACAGAATCAGTCTTCTTCATCAGGCTGTTGAGCTTTTTTAAGTTAATGATTCAGAATTTATCTCTTTCTCCACAACAACCTTATAGAAGATGTACAGTATCGTGCTGCAAACCTTGAAGGAGATACTGTAGGTTTCCACAGTATTAAAGTCTGCTGTATCCTTTCTTTTAGATGGCTTCACTATTGCGACTCCAGTTCAGTCTGTTGTCCAGAAGACTCAACGCCAAGGTATTTATACCTACTACATCCACTGTGGTCTGTTTGTGAGATAGTCATTGATACAGGACCTAGGTGAATGTTGAGGCCTCCACTTGTGTCTCTTGAATTTATGACAAAGCAAATCAGACTAAGATGTAATAATTGCACTGGAGAAATCAAAGAACACAATCCTCACAGTGCTTCCTGCTTTGCTCTGATGAAAGTGGGTTTTTTGAAGCAGGTGTATGATGGCATGTTCAACTCCACAGTAATACACAAACTGCACAAGGTCCTGATATGTGGTTGTTTGCTTACTCAGGTCTACAGGAGTCTTTCCATGACCTTTGGCATTGCCGTTGATGACTGATGGGTGGGTCTTTTTTGGTACCAGAACAAGGCACAAAGTTTTCCACAACAACAGAACCTTCTCTTGGATCAAACCAAGGTTGAAGAGGTGTTACAACACTGTTCCAGTTCAGTCTCTAAAAATGCCTCTTTACCTGACTTCTAGATACAGAAAAGTGGGAGGGAAAGGGAACAGCAGCATCTCCTGATTTGGTTGAAGACAAACTTATAGAAGCAGATGAGTCCATGACCGAGGTGGAAGATAAAACATCTGAGATTTGACAGGAAAGCTGTGGGTCAAAGGAGGGTGGGATGTCTATTTGGGAGCAGAAGAGGAGGATGATGAACTTGTTCCAGAATTGAACATGTTGAAGAATGTGTTCATCTCAGCTGATCTTTCCAGAGTTCCATCTATCTGATCCTCCTTTTGCCTGAAGCCTGTGAACTTCTTCATCCCTGACCACACATTGTTCCTCTGTAGTTTGCTCTTCAGCTCCTTCTAATAGTTCACTTTGGTGTTGCTAATTTTGACTATGAGCTGCTTCTATATATTCCTTAATTCCCTGCCTCCCTTCCCTTTTGGTCACTGGAGATTCGGGGTTTGTTATTGGGGAAACATCTCACTGTTTTGGTGGGGACGATGTTGCCACACAGAAGTTTTTATAGTCAGTCATGCACTCAGTTATGGCATTTATTTCCTCTCCGTGTAGCTGGCATAGAACATTCCAGTCCCTGGCCTCAAAACAGCCCGACAAGGCTTCTTCAGCTTCCAATTTCTTACAGTTCTCTTACAAGTCCCCCTCTAATGAATGGGTTTATAGTTTGAGAAGAGAAACATAAGATTATCAGATTTTTCTAGATGAGGTCTTGTTTTGTAAATGTATGAATCCTCGACATTTGCTGACAAACTGTTGAGATGTTGGATTTGTAGAAGCCCTTTTTTGAAAATCACAAATGAGCTGCAATCACCATTTTAATATATACTATTACTTTTGTGTGATGCTTTGCAATATACTCTAAATGCATTCAGCCTTGCTTGGATCCAACATCCAGCAGGTTTGGAAACAAAACTGGTTGCCAAGTTTACTTTTGCTGACCTGCATAAAGTGTACCCACGTTCATGTCAGTGTGAGAGTTCACTCAGATCTCCCCGTGAACAGGTGACCAAGAATCAAAAATAGTGCATATTTCCTTTGTCTTTAGAGCCCACACAGTGCATAGAGAGTGCACATGAGGTGCACTTAGTGATTTACATTTGTGTGTTTGTGACCTCTGGCATTTTTGCATGCACATTCATCCTAATATGCATTTATGTCTGCACAAAAGCATATTATACATTTATGCAGACATGTATGTCCAAACGTAACACACAGAAACTTCTAGTTGTAAGTTTTTGTCCATGTTCACACACAGTTTTGTTTTTTTTAAGCAACAGATGAAAGTGCTTTTTCACATGTAAGCAGAGCAACTTAGGTTAACACCTTGAGTTTGTTGGTTGCATACGTGAAAAAAAATCCTCCCCCACATGCTCACATGCTGCACCTTTTAGACCCACTTTGGTCAAGGGTAGGGCCATGATGCAGAAAAGAAAGAAGAAACAATCAATACAATTAAGGGTCAATTAAAAAATTAAAAACCTAAAAAAATAATATTCTGTATTGCACGACTGATTTGTCTTTTGTGTTAATATGAATAAAAGTACATCAATGCATGGCAGTTTCTCTTTTTCTCTAATTATTATTATTTTGCTCAATTTTTGTACAGAATATTTTTTATATATTTTTGCACTGAGCTGGTAATATTCAGATGCTGTACATTACAAATGCTCCAAAGCTCCGAATGTTACAATAATTATTTATCGCCATCTGCTGGTTAACTAAAGTAAAAAAAAAAAAAAAAGGAAATTGTTTTTGGTTCAATGCATGTCCCTGGTAAATGTGTTATACATACATTATATATCTATGACATTAGATCAGTTATTACAGACTGCTCATCTGGTGAACATGTCTTTTTGACTTCTTGGTTAAAAAAAATAGTAATTCACCGTTGAACTCTTTAGTAAATAAGTCATTTATAAAAATTGTCATTTATTTTGTACTTTTTTGATGTTGCATAAATTACTTAACTCACTGGCAGGACAGCTTACATTTTAAGTACATATGTAAGTAAGTCCTTAGCCCAAGTATTAACTTTTAAGAAACCAATTTAAAACTCCAGAGCAAAGAAAAATGCAGTTGATTTAACTTAATAAATGTTCAGTTTAAAATAAAAAAAATACAACCACAGCAAATTGTTTGCATAATTTCTTCAAGCTGCATACACATCTCATCTAAATTTAAGTTCTTGAACGATCTCTTTTCTCTATATTAGTAAAAATATGTTCTTCAATTTGTCTTCATGTAGCTTAATTTAATCTTGAGCTGCTATTACATTATGTCCCATCAAGTCATTTGTCTCGCCCTGCATAAAAATCATCAAGAACTTAAGTGTTTTATGTGAACATGTCAAGTCCTGTCAAGCAGATGGGGGATATTAAGTTCTTGTTATACGTGCCAGTTTATCATTGTGCATTTGCTTCTCCACAGATAAAAGTCAGAGGCATCAACGCGAATCTCAGTGAATCCATGGAATGATAGAATCACATCTTTATTGACTTTTATCTTTACAGAAAAAAAAAGTAACATCATTAGTCACCAGATCATGCAAAGCAATATTGCATTACAAATAAAAACACAATACAAAACAAACAATAAATATCTATATATACTGTACCATAAATATGGAGCTTTAAATAAATAAATGTTTTACAAAAAATAAACTTCTTGGGGTGACACAAACAAATACAGTATGCTAAAAATTTACTTTCAACAGTTCTGGAGAAGGATAAGCAGACTGGTTGAAATGATCTGCATTAAAATGGGTTGTATTCAGATTGTTCCCTTTTTTTTTAACAATGAAGGTTTGAGATGACCTCCAGGTTGTGTTAAATTCACTCCAACTACACAAATAAGATTAGCTACAAACCCAACACAGAACATCATGCTCCTGACGGCAGTTTAAAAGCAACCTGGACCCAGACCACTGAAAGAACTCTTAAATTAACACATAGACAAATCCTTTATGTATGATATTATTTATATAAGGATGACAGCGCTCAACAGTCATGTCGAGGTGTTATTGCACTACTGTCTCAACGTCTTTTCAATGAGAGTAATCAACAAATTACAATACTGCTGATAGATCTACACAGAGGTGAAACAAGAAATCACCAGTCACAGCGACAGACATGAGTAACTGTTTGAAATGCATTCATTTAGTCAGTCAGTTGCCTGCTCCCACACAGTACTGGTTAAACAAAGCCAATTGCCTCAGAGTAAATGAATACATTTCAGTTTGTGATTGACCCAGGTCTGCACAGCTAGCGGACATAGCTGCGAATCGAGAACATGTTCACAATAAGGCTACAACATCTAGAAAGAGGAGAGAGGCAACAGAGGGCAAAACTCAACACTGATAGAGCTCCCTTCTGATCCAAACGTTACGTTTCGAGCCACTTTTAGGAGTCATGCACGACTAGTGAACACGGATGAACACACACACATACATATATCCAACTCCCACACAGAAAAGATGAAGTTCAAGGCCTTTTTTAGGACAAAAACAGGGAAGTCAAAATTAGCCTGGCAATCAGTAGCCAAGGACCAGAGACAACACAGCTGGAGATACAGAGGAACAAACCTTTTAAAGATGTTGTTTTACTATTCTTTTACTCACAAGGTGACAACATTTACAGTAGGGGAAACCATCAAACGTCAGATTAGGTAGTTTCTATAAATCTAGTCACTGAATGAAAGAGTTATGTCACTGAAAAAAACAGCAAAATTGCAGCTGGATATATTTTTTTCTTTTACTGGCTTATGTCCCTTTAGTTATATACGTTTAGATTTATATACTTTGTATAAATATTATATGTACAATCCATCTTATATCTTTCATGTTACTTTCTACAAGTCATTTAATGTTCTATGTGAAAATAAATAGTTTTTGTCTACTGTAATTTATTATGTACAGTGCCTTTCAAAACACTCATATCCCTTAATCACTTACTGATTAAATTTATTTACAATTATATAAAAGATGTGTTTTTGGTGCCAAACAGACTCCGAATTTAATAGAGATCAATAATCTGATACATTTAGGTGTATTAGCAAAATTGGTCATAATTTGGCATCACTCCAAACATGTTTCAGGTGTCAATCTTTGCATATTCTGAATATGAATCAACAGGGATTAGTGCTATACATACATCACTATGGCAGTGTAGCAGTTTGAGGTAAACTTGCACATAACTGAGAAATAATAAAAAATGGTCCACAGACTGACTTTTGTTTGCAAAAGAAGAGAATATCTGAATTGTGGTGGGGAAGTACAATCTGACACTTTGACTGTAAGCCACTTAAATAAAATCAGGTCAATGGATGACCTGATTTCAGAGGTCATCCAATTGGTATGTGGAAGAATCTGCCAACAAGACAGCTATGGGTCATGTCTGGCTTTATCCATCCATTTCAAAATGATGCATTTCTTAGTGTCAGTGTATCATGTCAATATACTGAAGTTTGTGGTTTCAATGCAACAGAATGTGAAAAATATCAAGAGATATAAGTATTTTTTGTCAGGCACTGTATCAATGACGTAACTCCTTCAAGACAGTCTCTGAATAATCTTTGTCTCCAATTGGCCTCACTGTTACCTGCACTGGGGAGATAAGAGAGGAGCTGAACAGGAAAAAGGATGTGGGGAATAAAGCACAACTGACACACAAACTTTAATCTCAGACTGGTTCACATTTAATGTCAATCAGGAAAGCTGGCCACTGGTTAAAAGGAGGACCAGCATCAACAAGGGGTTGTGTTTGGTTGTGTTTAATCAGAGAAAAGGCTGGCAAAGGACTTTCGAAGGTTGCGAATGGTTTCAGCTTTTGCCTCTTCTTGGCCATCGCCACCGGTGCCTGAGACCCCGCGGAAGAAAGAGGAGTCGCTAAAGGCGTTGAAGGCATTGGTCAGGGACTGGGACTTACTGGAAGGGAGAAGAATGGAGGGAGGAGGGGAAGGAATTATGGGGTATTATAGGAGCATTAGAGGGAAAGGAACAGAGGGGTATGTGAACATTAATGAGGGTGTAATTAGGAAGTGAAAACAGAGATGGTAAATCCTTTACTGGAGAATAACAGGTGATTTGTTAATCAAGATAAATACTGAGTGTGAAGTTCTTGTTCTTGCATTATCCACAGCATATTGATAATGTGTTTCTTACTTCAGTAGTGGATGGGTCTTTTGTTGGGGCTGATCTTCAACAGGCGCCTGGGGATCACTGGATGCTGCGGGTGCTTCAGCTGGAGTTGGCTCAGGGTTTTGGGATGGAGAGGGTGGCTTGGCCTGAGCTTGAGCCTGGACGTTAGAGGAGGCCTGGCTGGATTTCGCAGGGGACTGGACCTGTGCAGGGTGGGTGGCATCAGATGCCAAGGTGGGTTCGGGGCCTTGGGGTTGAGTGGTGGGCTGGGGTTTGGGCAAAGCCTTTGGAGGAGTGGGAGACTGTGGCTTTGGCTGAAGCTGTGGCTTAGAATTCCTGCGAACAGGAGGGATCGGCTTTGCAGGTGGTGTGGGTTTTGGGGGCAGATCTTTAGGTTTCCCGGGTGATGCTGATGGAGAGCCTTGTGGCTGGGGTTTGGGCTGCTCTGTGGTGGCAGCAGAAGGTTTGGGAGAGGCTGGAGGGGAGCTTGAAGCTGCTGCTGGGGCTTTTGTTGGTGGAGAACCAGGAGCTTTGGCTGCTTTAGCTGGGGATGACGGTGAAGCTTTGGATGGGACTGAGCTGGAAGCAGAATCTTGGGTTGGCTTTGTTACAGAAGGGGCTCTGGTCATTGGGGGAGGCCTCGGCACGGGTGGCTTTGTGACAGAGGCAGCCTTTTGGACCGGGCTCGGTTTCTGAGCCTGAGCAGGTTTCTGAGCGCCAGCAGGTTTCTGGGCTTGGTCAGGCTTAGGTTCAGATGTTCTTTTTGCTGATTCTGCTGTTACATCCACACTCTGTGATTTCAGTGCCGCACCTAAAGCAATGAGAAAATTAGTAGTTTTATTAAAATACAGGTATGCATTTACTTGCAGCATAAATGTTAAAGTAATTTAGGCTTTTAATTAGGTTTTAGAACTGTTATTTTTCCATGGTTGAATGACCTCAATGATTTCAGCATTCTATGAATTTTAGAGACAAAAATTGGGTACAAAATTTAAATTTTATGATTAAATTTTTGTTATTCACAGTGCCAAAATTATACATACCAACTGAAATACGTTTAAATATCTGGTAGTAAGTGGTGAAGATTATTCTATAATATCTTAACTTGACAAGGCAAAAGCCTAATTACTCCCTCATCACAACTCAGTGCAACAGGTAATCTCCCATTGCCTGTCAACTTTGGCCTGCCAAGAACTGGAATATGTTCACTGTGAAGAGAGTTTAACCATCATCAGGGTAATGAAAGAAGTTTCTATGTGAGGAATAAAAGAGAACTCTCAAACTCTATTCATATTTTCCTGTAAACCAAATATACTCTGGAGTTTTATGGTCAGATGAGTCTACGATTGCTAGGCTTTTTAGACATAATGGCTGCAAATATATTTGGAGAAGTCAAAGTGAGGATTTCAAACCTTAGAACACTGTAACAGTTCTGAAGCATGGTGTTAGTAGTATCATGCTGAGGGACTGCTGTGAATTTCCAGAATACTTACTTCGTCCTGGTTGAAACTTGGACACAACTGAGAGTTCCAACTTGACAAAAACTCAAAGACATTTTAGAAACTGGATTTAGATCCAGTAAAACAAACATTATCAACCTTATCTGAAATTTGTCAATAGAGAAACTAAAAGCTTGGTTAATAACAGGAGAAGTTAAAACGAACAGCCAATTCTGTCCTAAAATAGTCCTCAAATAACTGAACCTGAAGCTTGTTGTTGACAACAAAAGGCAACACTTGAGGGTTCAACTTTCTCAGGGACATTAAGCACAATTTTAGTGTGTTATTAGAAGTGTATGCATGTACACCTGCACCTGGTTCAGTAGTTTTAAACCACTGTGGTTGAAAAATAAATGTAAGAATTGTAAAAAATTGTGCACCTTTCTTAGAAATTGAGGTTGCATGTTGTATTCTCATTCTTTCCTGGAAAAATAACATCTAAATAATCAAAGCACAAAATAACTTGACATTAATGCATGTAGTGAGTGTATGTATATGTATATGTAAATAACTCCTAAATTAAAAAAAAAATGGTACACAGAGAAAAAGAGCAAGTGCCTAAATAAAGATTCACATCAACATTTCAAAACCTCACACCTCTTGTTTCAGCACTGCAGCTCCAAACTCAGGCATATATAGCACTCACCAAAAACCAAAACACAACATAACATGCTCATTCAAAAAATGGCCCCTCAAATATGCAAAAATCCAGAGCAATGCAAATGTAAACAGAGGACTGGAGCAGCTGCAACCAGCAGAGGGTGGAAGATCAGTAGTTAATCCAACTGTGAGGTAGCACAACTTCTACAGTAAAGAGCTGTGCAGGTTTTAGTACTGTGCTGAAAGAAATCAGCAATTAAAGAAAATAATAGAGTTCAGAGTGACTCAAGCATTAACAGCAAAGCAACAACACCTCAAGAAGTTGCACATGCAGAGCTAGGAAGTGACTGGATTGGGATGACGTTTTAGTGACAGATAATTTCCTTTCACAGATTCAGAATTAAGATTTGACTTCTAAAATATGTTCAGAATGTACTAGAAAAAGCTGTACATTTTCTATCAATGCACTCTTGAAATTATTCTTTTAGATCAATCTTAGTGTGTACCCGAAAAGTCTTCCCAGAGAGTCACTGTTGTCAGACAGCAGAACTGCCTTGAGTCTTACATTTGTTCAATGGTTGCTTGTGATTCACGAAGCATAGAAACCAAGGAAAACATATGTACAAACATAATTGGAAAACAAGATACAATAATAATTTTCTTGGATACCAACCATTAGTTAGACATAATTTTAGTTTTTGAGAAAATAATGCATTACTTTCTAAATTAAATCAGAATGTTTTAGGATAAAGGGATTCAGTTATATAAAAATGTTTTGTTATTATTTTTAGTCTTATTTTTTTTTAATGAACAAACAAAATCTGTAAAATCTTTTGTTGAAAATATTGTATCAGCAATTGACTGGTTCGGATCCAAGTAAATAAGATAGGATAATGTAGAGGAACATAATAAGGATTGTATCTAAGATCTAAACAAAATAAAAAAACAATCACACTGGGGTTTGCAATTGTCAAGAGATGCAATTGATACCAGAAAATTGTTTACATTAAAAGGAATTAAAGAAAATTGAGTAAAAAGTATGTATTTTAACCACAAAAAACAACAATAACAATCAGATGTTTACCAACACATAAAGCATCTGCACAATAAGTTATTTGTTTCTATAATAAAATTACATGAATAAATATTTATCCATGGATCCGTTTACCACAGTAAAATTGTTTTTACGTATAACTTCAACTAGAAACACAATTTAATGCAAGTTGTAAATAAATCTAACAGCAATTTTTTCACACCTGAAAACAAAAGTTAAACTCAATTTTCTCTTATAATCACCATAAGATATTAAAAATCAGCATTACTAAACTAATGTAGCACCAGATGATGTCGAAACATTCACCACATACATGCAAAACAAGGAATTGTAATTAATGAACATGCAAACACACACTCATGGATAAACATAGCAACCCCACAAAAAATAGATTTAATTGAACTGTGAATGCCACTGCTTTTGGTAGCGACATTAAGCATCAGTACATCAATTCTGAGAAAACACCGCTAAGCATGGCTTACAGCACAGCTGCAGAACACATGAAAGATGATTCCTAAGTGCTCCATGATGCCTATTAGCTTGGTAATTTGACGACACAAGTAGAAATGAAAATTGGTCATAGCTTCAAAGGACAGCTGGTGATATTTTCTCCATTTAGACACAAACGACTGCACCAAATACTGTCAGAGCACAGCTGAAGTCAGTGAAGCCAACATGGCACCAGAGCATTAGTTTGACGCAGTTATGCCAACATTACTACCTTCAATGAACAGGAAGCGAAATAAAAACTTCTCTTTCTCTGATAAGACACTTGTGAAAATGCAAAAGAAAAAATAATTTAACGTTTTACTATAATTGTCATACCAGGACAGTAGATGTGAGTTCAGAATTGTGTGGGAATTAGTATCCAATACTGTCCTGTCATCACTAATAACTCTCTGACTAACCAACCGATTTGTCATGCTGGTTTATTCAATAAAACTAATACGATATGACCAGAAACCTGCAACACACTCAGGTTGGTGTTTCTTACTTTTCTACACAATCAGACAGCTTTTTGGACTTTTAGCAGCTGTGTTAGGAACCACATTCCCTCTTTACTATATGCAAGTGATACTGAAGATTTCTTTAGGGATTTTTTGGAGGCAAAAATAACGTAATTGTTGAAAAAAAAAAACCTACTGAATCTAGTTTAAGGTTCATCAGAGACTACATCGCCGATAGGGCAAACACTGAACTAGTGCTCCACTCAAATGAAACCAAAATTAAGCTTTTCGTTATACATCAAAAGCATTTTTACAGGGGGAAATTAAAACTGCACATTACCATGAATATAAACAGGGTGGATGCTTTTCTTCAGCAGAGAAGAAAAAACGTTTCAAACTAAATCTCGTTTACAATCTCTGGCAAGAGTTAAAAAATTACTTTTCCAGACCATTTCTGTCTAATCTACACCCTTATATGTGTAACGCCAACAGGCCAAACACAAAACAATCCCCAGAAATTTGTGGTTGAAACATGATAAATGTGAAAAGTTTTAAGAGGTATGAACAACACTTTTGCAAGCTACTGGATCTTTGATCAACCCAGTCCAAACTGTAGCCATTAAAAAGT
The DNA here is from genome assembly GCA_903066815.1 of Brachyrhaphis roseni. Taxonomy (NCBI): domain Eukaryota; kingdom Metazoa; phylum Chordata; class Actinopteri; order Cyprinodontiformes; family Poeciliidae; genus Brachyrhaphis; species Brachyrhaphis roseni. The sequence goes on from CAEFZY010032054.1 coordinate 20,421, forward strand.
GCCTGATGTTGTCATTTGGTGGCCTAGCACTCATGGCAATATTTCTGTGCCTTAGTGAGTAGCTTCACTGTTTACTTTAATCATTGGCAACATAAAACAAAAGTTATAGGACATGGAGAGATAATAAGTGCAGAACATGATCAGGATTTACTGAAACTACCTATGCAACCAGAGGATACACACAACAGTGCCCAGGAGTTTGTTATGAACACTGACTCTGTAAATGTTCCCATCTTCCCCCTTGTGGCAGTACTTAGTTTGTCAGTAAATGACGAGCGGTTGGTTCAAAATCCCCTGTAGCATGTTTTCTAAGCCTGCTTCCACCCTACAGCTGCAGTGCTTTGATTGTGGGAAGTGTTCAGACAACCTTGAGGTTGAGGACGTTGGCCTGAGCTCCTGTTTGGGTCTGCCAGGCCTTCCTTAGCAGAAGCAGTCTGATGAAGAAAAACAGATGGAAGAAAGAAAGGAAAGACATGGATGAGTCAGCTGTGAACTGTGGAGAACCATAATCCAGGCTTTATGTAAGAGTTTCTATATGTTATTTTCATTTGCATAGCAGCTGCACTGATACACAGTTTTGCTCAAAATGTTAATGTGTTTCAAAAATTGAGCATAGCCTAAAATCCTCATTTAGCTTTATTGCTTAACTTGCAAATGCATTGGGAACACGGCAATGAAAATATTTATGAAATCTGTTACCAGCCCACAGAAAGTGAGGAAAAATAAATATTAGCCTGTTGAGAAATTGTCTACATTTCTCTATGAAAACAAATATCTTATCAAACTAAACATACTTTGCGATGTAGCTATGCCCTGAATCACTGAACTAATATCTAGTTGCATAATCAATTTTTCTGAGAACTGTTTTACATGTAGGTTTCTTGGAGTTGACCCATTTGTGGCACCTGTAAACAGATATTGCAGTCCAGATATTTCCTCATTCCTTGGTTTTGATTGATGCAGAATTTTTGATGTCATTTGACAGGATTTTTATGACATTAAGGTCCAGGAATTGTGCTGGCCACTCCATAACCTTAATCTTGTTGGTGTGGAACCAAGATGCTCCTGGCCTACTGATGTGTTTGGGTCGATGTCTTGTTGTAGCATCTATTTTTGAAGACATTTATTCTTTGACTTACAGCACCCCGTGTTCCTTGAGTATTGGCAACAGTGTGTGAATACATGACTGATGATACGCCTGGACCTTATTAAGGGATACATCTCCTTAAAATGGTACTTGGGTCACCATTCTCCATGGTGTATAATGACTTGAATTCAGTGTTTGGGTGTAGTAGACCAGTCCTCGAGTGCCACTGTTCTGCAGCTTTTAAGTGTATCGCTGCTTCAACAGGCCTGATTCAAAATGCTAAGGTTTATAAAGACCTGATAATTAAACATTCCTTTTATTAAAGGGTCGTAGAGCAGGAATGAGTCAAAATGTTGCAGCGCAGTGGAACTCAAGGCCTGGAGTTCCTGACTCCTGGTCTAGATCCTTAAAGAACAGTTTTTCTCTCTAGGAAAGTCCATGTGATGTTTAGCCTCTTTGTCATGTAGTTTTTTTCAACAATGGCTATTTTACAAAGATATCTTCTATTGCAGTACTCTGGTATCTGTAGACCTTCTTTAATCAGCTGATCATTGTCTGAACATTTGCAATTTCGGCAATTTTTCAATCCATTTAGATGGTATTTTCTTGAAGTGTTTCTGGTTTTGGTTAAATTTTAAAGCATTTGAGTTCATTTTAGCTGAGCAGTCTCTCTCTGCCAATCGACTTTGTATTCAAAGTATGCTTTTCTACTGAACAAATGCTGGAAAGACTCATTTTACAACAGATTTTGATTTAAACCAGCATTTAAGGCTGTTTTCACCCTTAATCATGAGACACTTACAATTCTCAGAATGAATAACTTTGCTGACTGAACTCCTTACTGCTATTATTTTAAACACTCCCCTTAAATTAGGAATTCAATCACTCAAAAGCAGCAGTCTGAATGTCATGACTGTGGGTTCTGCTCTTTCTCTAGTTGTCATACCTGCAAAATTATTAACCATGTAGAAATATAAATTCTACTAATAAACAGTGATTTGTCAGGTTAGTAAGACAGATATCTTGAAAGAAAACTACATGTTTTCTGACAGATTAGCCACTCCAGTTAAAGCACAATTCAGTCACCTGCTGGGGCTGCACAGTTGTCGGCTTCTGGCCTTGAGGAGAGCGAGCAGGCGAGCGGGAAGCACTGGATGACCTGGTAGTCAGCGCGTGGTTCATCTTAGCCAGCACCACCTCCGAAATGAGCTGCCGATCTTCTGCCTGGTGATCGCCAATCAGCTGCATAGATGAGCCCACAACCTGGACAGCAGGATACAGTGGATCATAGACTGCAGATGTTCCCAAGATCAAAAAATACCATATTTTATTACAAAAATTGCTATTGTAATGTTAGGGTTGTTTCATCTTATTTTCCCAATCTCTTTGCAAGTTCCTAACAAACCCATTTTTTCAACTCTCAGAGAAAATCTGTATTGGCAATCATTTTTGCAGATCATTAAGGAAAAACTCCTCAATAACCTTCAATTGAGTTCTCTTTCAATTTGTCATAGAGGAAACTGGAGAAAAAAAAAGAAAGCATCAAAGTCCCTGTTAGAAGTAAGACAGGAAAGATTAATGGACCTAAGAATTGACCCCAAAAAAAACTGGAGTTCAAGCCTTGCCACTGGTGACCTTTATGCAACTCATGTTTGTCCTGGAGGAAGAGTTTGGGACAGAAGGGGGATGTGAAGAGGATGTGAAGATGTAGGAGAGCTACTGTGGAAACAATAGTTATTTTTCCTTTATAAGAATAAAACTATTCAATGTAGATAAATCCTAAACATATATTTTTCATCTTTAATTCTATCTGTTTTATTTAATGATAAGTATTGGTCTTTTGACCTGCCTGGCCCTAAATGGCCCATCAAAAATAACTTTTTCCTTTCAATTATTCAATCTCAAAAAAATCTTTTGAGTTTTTAGCTTTATTGTCCAAAAACACTAAATCATTGAAAACTTTCTGCTTTAGCAATGTACCACGTTTAATTAGAATTTCATTTAACAACATCTATGAACACAAATTTTATAAAGCATACTCTCAGTACCACAAGTTACATTTTGGTCAAGCTTTTAGTAGCTAGCAATCATAAAGATGACTCAGCATTTTCCATGGATGGGCAGCCTGAGGTCTCCAAACTGTTATGTGAGTCAATACTAATTGCGAAACTGCATTCAGGGTGAAGCAGCTTAGTCTGAGCACTTTAGTAGGAGTCCTGCTCATTCTGTCTTATGGTGATGCTTTCTGAACGGCATACTGAAAATGTAATGGCTTCTAAGTTATAAGTCCCCAAAGGACCTTAGCTAAACTTCAGATTTATCCAGTTGTTAATTTTTGATGTTCTGTTGCTCAAAACTGCTAATGTTTTATACACCATTATTGTTGCTCTTCCCATCTTTAGCTAGCTTGCAAAAATATTTCCACCTTTGAATCTTTGCACATTATCTATTGTTACAACCACATACCCCAAAGTACTTTTACTTGGATTTATGTCACTATGCCAATGAGTGGATACTTTATACAACCAACTTAAGCTGTAACTATAGCTGGAAATGTTTTGGGGTATGTCTCTAGAAGATTTGAACATCTAAAGAAAGCTTTACCCACTTTCATTGCAAAATAGCTCAATTCTCAGTTGGATTTACAGTAGGTCTGGACTTTGACTGGACCATATAACATGTGGATATGCTTTCATCTGAACCATCACTTCACAGCAGATCGGGTTATATGGTTAGGGTTTTTGTTCTGCTTGAAGGTAAACCTTGGTCATAGTTTTAAGTCTTTTTAGTCTCTAAAACGTTTTCTTCCAGGCTTGCCCTGTATTGATCTATGTTTATATACATACATCAATGCATAAAATGTAGCAAGTTTTTTTCTTAGTCTGGTGAAAAAAACCTGCCACAACCATATTTAATGGATTTGTGTTTTCAAATCCATTAAATATGGATTTTTCTGACACACAAAAAAAATTTTGGTCAGACCAAAACAAGAGCATTCTTTCATATTTTTGCTGCATTTAAATACTTTTTACATCTTTCTTTTAGCAATGGTTGTTCTTGTTACTCCCCTATAACATCAAGAATTATGGAGGGTCCATCTAACAGTTTTTCTGTCAATAGATTCTCCTGCCTAAGCTGTGCGTCTCAGTATAGCCTCAGGGTGTAAACATGAGCCATTAGAGTCTTCAGCCAGGCACAACAACCATAAGCTAGTCTTTTTTTTCTTCATCACTGCCTCTTCTTTGTTTTCCAAACCTGTGTGTTTGTCCCAGTAGTTCTCTGTCTGACCCTAAAAGCTCCAGATTGTTGTTCAGTCATACCATCATATCCTCTATTGTCCTTTCAATGTCTATGTTAAACCCGTAATAACTGCTGCAAAAAACTTGCACACATTTAATCCCCAACTTCATTTTAATGCGTCACTATTTTATATTTAGAGCTGACGCCTAGGGTTTGGCAGTTTTGACAGTTTCCACATAGAGATGTTACCACTAAATGGTTTGTTTCAATAAAAAAATATTATTAGGAGAGCACATTGGTTTATAAAAAAAAGTGTGGTTGCAGCAAGTCAAAATCAGAGCAAAACGCTAAAATGCACAGGACACAAAAAGCAGGGTGAGTAGTACAGACAGAATAGTTTGTTGAGAAAGATCGACAAAACCTGTTTTTAAATAAATGGACACACAAAATATCTAGTTAGCATTAAATACTGCAAGTTGTGTAAGGTTAGATTTAATTAAGGCATAAATTGTAAGGCCACTGGAGTTTAGATCAAGTAGGGCAGAGTAATGTTGAACGATAAGGAACTCTTGCAATCAGTACATTAAGCTGTGCTTTGTAACACTATTCTTATGAAAATATGATGAAATTTTACTACTCAAAAAAAGAAGGGAGCAAATACAAATTTAATTTGTCACGTTAAAGCAATGTCAGCACCTTTACACCTAAAAGCTTATTTGACAGACTTATTCTCACCTCGGTAATGTAGTCATTTCCATCCTTACCACAGATGGCTTTAACGGCACAGATGTCCAGACCCCCAAAGATCTCTGAGCAGGTGTCGACCCACGATTTATACCTGCCGGAAAATAAAAATGTGTTAATTAATACACCTAGAAAAGGTGTATTAATTAGAAAATATGCCTTTAGAAAATATTGATGAATGTTTTTTCACAAGAAGCAGAAATGTGAATGAAGACAGAAACAAATTTATGTTCTTTTGGCTGAGTAAGAAAAGATTTAATCTTGTGCACTATCTCAATAGAAGTATTGATTTGTTAATCAGTTTAGCTCAATTTGCCAGTGCAACAGTTGCCCTTATTGTCATCTTGACAATAAACCTTGAGCAGTCGATTTTTTGCTTTAGACTGATTTTGCTGTCTTGAAGACTAAACACAACCAAACTGTAGTCAAATAAAATCAATATTAACCGAGAGGATATTGATACTGTACTAATTGGGGTAATTTACTTTTTGCAAAGCAGCCAGATTTACTAAACAACTGTAGTCTACCTGTAAAGGCACATCGGCCTGCATATGTTAAATGTTCTCCTGCTTCAGCACACCTGATTTCGGTCAATAGCTGATTAACAGCCATCTGAATCAGGTGTGTTAAAGCAGGAAGACGTTTAAAATTTGCAGAGCAGTGTGCTTTGAGGACCAAGGTTGGTAAACACAGATATACAGTGTTAAATAAATTAATATAATAATAATAATTGTTGAATCTTGTAAATTTCATAAGGAGTTATAGCATCTTTTCTGGACAGGTAACAATAAAGGTGGTTAAGTATGTAAAAGAAAAAAAATTATTCAATTATTTTATATGTTTCAAAGGGAGTATAAATTCTCAATTCCTGGAGAGCAGCTAAAATATTGGTTTTAGCTGCTCTTGTTTTAAAGCATCACTGCTTAAATGAATATATTTACTGCAAAAAACAACAAAAAAAAGCACATCGATGCATCACAAATTTGAAGTGAATTCCAAACATCTCTGTGTTTTTCCAGGAGTGACCTGGTTTAAAGCTGAATGAATCCCCTGCTTCAGTGCAGTATGACTAACTGTGACGTAACGCAACCGGAGCGACGTGTGCAACACCCAGGCCAGCTGGAGCATCACTAACGCAGAAGCACTGCTCACTTGTCAGTCATGGCTACTTGTTCCAACATGGCAGATCCGGTGTTGCTTTTCCAGTTACCAGAGATGGATGTTCGCCTGAAAATGGAGAGAAATTTGGGTGTTAAATTAGCATCAACATAAGCTTTCAGTTAGGAAATTTCAATTAATTAATGTCGAGCTCCAAAATGTTGCAGGAATTTTACAAAAGAAAGCACATTGCTTATTCGTTTTTGTTTTTTCTTTTACATAATTACATAATTGAACCCCATCCCTTGAACTGAAGGCTTTTAATTGTTCCCTCAGAAGAAATCACAGTGTTCTCTGAATTGTTCTGAACACAGACCTGCAGAGGTCAGGCAGAATTGTACAAACACTGAACAAAGCGACGGACTCACATATAAGCTTTGTAGTCAGCTCCAATTTTTTGGACCCTGATGTCGTACTTGGCATCTACAAATGGCTCTGTAGTACAGTAGGTCTGAGTGATGGCCACCACACTTGCAATGTCTTGGAAATCACTAACGTTGTCCACCTTTACCTGTGGATAAATGACATGTGATGTAGAAAAGTTTATTTACATGTATTTTATTTAAAGTTATTCATTATCTTATGATTAAATGATTAAATTAATTTATAGGTTTAATAAAAGTAGAAGTAATCTTTAAAAACTAAGGTAAAGAGCTTGGTCTGTTTATCTAAATGTGCATGTTCAAGAGAATTGCTTTTTATATTACAAGCACCCTGGTTTAGGCATTATTCCCAAGTACTCCTTAGAATAAGGGAAGACAAAAAGGTAAATATAGTGTTTGTTTCCACTTTTCTCAGTTAATAGAAACATTTTGGAGCTAATCTAAACAGTGACAGAAATTCTTTTTCAGATTAAGCGGCTCATCAGAAAAAATATTTGATAAAGAGCCTTTCCTGTTAGAAAACAGAAAAAAACATTGTGATGAGTCAATATTAGAGATGACTGAGAGGATAACAATGCAAGGTTGCCTAGTAGCAGGATAGACAAGAATAAAATTAAAGATAGCATCCATGTTTCAGAGATACTGAAAATATATGGGTTTCGGTGTAGTTTTACTTTATTCTAGACAATGTGTCTTTAACTTTCTGTCTGCTCTTTCTTTTTCGGTTTTGACTTAAGTTATTAAAACATAATTGCGAAAACTCTTGCATATTGTTTCTTGTATGTCTGTCCGATTCAAAAACAAATAATGCAAGATTCAACATTTCGGTACCTTTCCCATTCCAGAGTGGGCATGTCCGATCTTCACCACTACTGGGAAACTTGGTGTTGTAATCTGCAATACAAAAGTTAAAGTAAAGTATGAGTAAAACTGAATCACAGAAAGTGACAACTGTTTCCCCCCCCCAAGCAAACAGTGGAAAAATCCAGTTTTTATCTTTTAGATAAAATCATTTTCTTCTGAAGCCAAGGAGCAAACAGGAAGCACAAGAAAGGAACTACAATACAGTAGAGAAAATAAGTATTATACTTCTCAAAACCTTTTTCATTAAATATGTTTTTAATGTGCCTATTAACAGGAATGCCAACCAAATGTTGACAACAATGTAAGTAATCCTGCACTCATCAACAATAACCTCCATGTCTGTTTACTGTGCAGAACTCCACTGCTGAAGAAAAAGCCATTCAATGAGTTAAAATCAAACCTATGCAATTCATGTGATCTGTGCAATTCCACTTTTTTTTTATTTTTTTTACATTATTTATGTATTAATTTATTTTGCTTTCTGTATAGGTGTGGATTACTGGAGTTGTTACTGATATCTGGATTATATTTCATGTCATTAAGCCAATTTAAATTATTTTACTGAGAAAACAATGGCATTCTTAGTATTGTTTTCCCCTTATTATTTATGCACTGCACTTGAAACGCACTTTAAATTTTTTTGGATATGATGGCTTACAAGTGATATTGAATACACTCATATTTGCTATGAATATTTATTAGTAGTAAACGTAAAACATATTTGAAGACAATGATAAAAGTTTTTTTTTTCATAAGAATTTGAACATAAGGATAAAAACTATTCTGTATGAATGAGAATTGTGTTCAAGTTACTGCAACTCATCTCTTGAAGAAAACAAGTATCCTTGGGATGAAAAAAAACTATGAAGGATTCCATTCCTTTGGGAATATTTTTTGTTCATAATTTAACCCTTAGTAGAAACCTAGAAGAAATCTGAATGATTTTCACCCTGTAAAAGTGTCCAGAGGAGATGACAAGCTTCAAAAAGAGAGCAAAAGAAGAAGTTACAGGATGCCAGCTTTTTTCCTTGCATTTCAGGAGGCTGTACCTAAATTGTTGAGCGCATAAGAGGCTCCCTGTGTGCGACCCTCTCAGCATTCAAGGCCAGAGTGTGAGGGGATTGGACTATTGTGAGCCTCTCTGTGTGTTGTCTACAGAGAGGGGGAGCGCGAAGGAAGAGAAAAGAGAGCAGCAGTAGCTTTCAACTCAAGTTATTTGCTGAAGCTTGAATTCAGAGGTGCACTTTAAACTTATGAAAACATTTCTATCCACAGCTGTGTCCCAGCTCTCCAGAGCTCCTCTTATCTCTTCGACCCCACTGTCTTATCTGCCGCGCACCCCCTCTGCCGACTGTCGGCCTGACCTGCTTCCCAGAGAACTCGACGGGGCAAGAAGCTGCTGCAGAGCATTCATCAAGTGGTGGAACAGTAAGAGGTAGCCAGAGCCACCATGGCCTTGTCCCAGGAGAGAAGTGCGTGTCTGGGGCTGGTAGTGCTCCTTTTGCTTGGTGCAGGCATGGAGGACATTGTGGAGGGATGTAGTTGCCACCCATCACATCCACAGCAGCTCTTCTGCAGCGCTGAGATTGGTGAGTTAATTCGTAGTAAACTAAAGATGGTTAAACTTTACCTTTGCTTACAATGATGTAGAGAATATTCAACATTCAAGATTAAATTAACAGAATAAAACAGCAATTCTTTATAAAAGAAGGATTTTTGTTTGACTGTTTTGCTCATTGATCAACTTAGTCTGAATTGTAACAGATGCAAAGGCCAAATTCACAGAGAAAACAAATATGGTAATAGATAATCAGCTTAGCTGAAGCATTTAGGCAATCTTTGTCAAATTTTACCTACAATTAAAATACAACCAGGATGATAGACTTATACTTATAAGACTGTGTGAAAATAACTGAAAAGATAAGTGAAAAGAACTACGTGGCGTCAAAAGTGTCATTTTTCCATTTTATTTCTCTGAATCCCATATAAACAACTCTTAAACTCAATCGTTAAAACAAGACAACTTTCTATTCATCTGTCTCTCTGCCCAGTCTCACCCCCACTTTTTTTTTCCCTTCTCTAAGCTTAAGCCAAAACTAACACTCTGCTTTGAATTTGAGTACTTGGCTCCAGAGTGTGGAAGGCTTGAGTATGTGCTTCTGTCAAAGGTTAAACTCCAACAGGGAGAAAAAAACAAGCAGATAAAGAAGAAAGAAATATATCTTTCAGTCTTGATTTCTAATTTCTCTGCAATCCCCATCAGGTTTTGAGGGTGATAATTTTTTCTGACTGAATTAAAAAAAAAAGTGCTATATTGAAATGGAAGCTGAGCATAATTAATCCTGTGTTATTGAGATGTGATGGAAGCATTTGGGAGGATTTGTTTTGTGACAGGATGTTGCACATCAGTTTTGCCCTTCATAACTGAGATGAAGGTCCAGCAAGTACAATTATTCTAAATTGAAAGTGACGGTGTTTTCAGGCAGGCTTGCTACTGACAAAGAATCTAAAGAAGCAGAACTGATCCGATCTGCAGTCCTATGGACAAGTTTCATCATCAACAATCCAAAACCCAAAACCCCAAACAACTTCAAGACAATTAGATAGCTTTACAAAATAAGTTTAAAATAAAAATAATTTTAAACTATGTATCATTCATCAAAAACTTACTTTGACCTTTCAAAGAAAACAATTAAGCCAGCTAAAATCCCTCAAACAAATAGTCTGGCAATAACTATCCTATTACAGCAATCTGACTGTAACTATAATTACTGGTAAAGCATACCTAAAGACCTTACAGCCTATTTCTTTTAAATTCATTTTCCCTACAGCAAAATATTCAATAAGCGTAATCCTTTACAGTTAAAATAAATCACAAAGTATCACAAAATTATAAAAATGTGCTACATTTTTAGCATCTTTTAAACATTACTTAGCGCCATACAATCTTACCTAATTACAAATTTTACTCAGCTTTGTTAGATGTACGAAACCAAACATGACATGTGATTTTAAGGCAGATAAATTAATCTTAAAGCAAAACTATAATGTGTTGTTTTGCAATCACTTCAATAATGGTAATACATTTGAAACAATACTATGAAAAATGCTGCTTGAAGTTCCAGTGGACATGATAGACTGAACATTTTTCAAAGTTAAAATTCCTGTTTTGCTGAGTTTGAGGTGAAGAGGCTAATAGATAAGAGCATAGGGTTATTAGCTTAGCTTGAGGATAAAACTGGAACAATAAAGCACAAAAAATAAATGAGTAAAAGGAAAAAATAAGCTAAGTTTATTCAAGTTAGAAATGCAAACTAATACTGGCTATTTTGCTTTTGACTCTTGAATGTTATGTGTTATTTTTCAGCCTTGAATTCCCTCTTTTTTATTTATCTAAATTCCATCAGAGCAGAGAAACTGTTTCTTTCGTAATTTAAATTTGGACTTTTCATTGCTTGTTGGTGACAGACTTTATTAATCTTGCTGCACTCCTCAATTTATGCTGCACTCATTTTGTTAGAGCTTGTATCTGTGAATGATGTCACATCAAAGTTGAGCATGTTAGCCTGAATTGCAGATCAGGCTGCCACAAGTAATTGGCAAACAATTTGTTTGCAATTGGATGTTGCAGCTCTCACTCTATGTACATAACACATGAGCACACCTACTATACAACTAATGACACTGCGACTGTGATATAACTTATCTCATGCTATAAACACTAAGAATGTATCGTCTAAATGTTACTTTTGCCTCATTATATGAGATGAGTAATCAAAGATCCTTGTATTTTGAATCAATAGTTTGCAATAGATTCGAAATTCTGCTTTTCTATCTACCGATGGCAGTTAGGTGTGCTGCAGTTATAATGTTAACTTGCACTTCAAAAGAAACAAGTAGAAATTTAGTTTCAGGTGTTATAAGCATCTCTGTTTGTGAAATTTTTTTTTATAATAATTTGTATAATATAATAATGTAATATAATATAATATAATATAATATATATATATAATATATATAATATAATAATAGTTTATTTAAATTGCACCCTTTTTTGTGTGCTTAAAAGTCTTTAAGACACCAAAGATGTTCTTTGGACATAAGCTGTTTTTTTTAATTTTCCAGTTAAATCTTTAACTTAGCAATCTTTAATAGTCTTTTGTTTAAGCCTCTTAACAACAACCTATGAATTGTTTAAGCATGAAAGAGAATAAAAAACAAAAATGCATCTTATTTGCAGACAACTTATCAAAGAAGAAACTCATCATCTCATCTCAGTGATGTAGTCAAATGTAAAAGGACAGGTCAGACAACTTTGTAAGAGATTAAAAAAAAATCTGATCTAAAAGTTATAAGGACAATGTCTTTAAAATCTTTGTAAACATTAAAAAGTGTTCACTGTGGAAGCAACTGATAATAAAAATCCCAAAAATCTGACCTTGGGATCCTTTGTTTGACTGGCTGCTTAGGCTTGGATTTATTTTAGTTCTTGATGTATGGATCAATCTCTGAATAAACAGTTAGACTCTTTTCAGGTAGGAAATAACTTTCTGGTATTATGAATAACAAAGTCCTAATACCCCTCAAGTATTTGGACCAAAATGTCTCACTTCCTGGTGTGCGTGGTCACACCCTCCAGGCTGTTTTCGAAGCCCAGGCCTGTGGTGGCCTTAAGTTGACCTGACAGTGCTGTTGGAGTTGACAAGCTGTGTGAATAAAGCTGTACATCTGAGTAATATCCAAATGTGTGCACAAACCCTGGATGATTCCTTGGTCAATGTTTGTTGGGGTGTGTGTGTGTGTGGATGTGTGTGTTCGCTGGATGGAGGCCAGGCCATGCAAACACAGCCTACTCCATCTCTCTCTTTCTTACCCTCTAACTCACCACCTCATTTCCATGTCTATAGGCGCTGTCTGATGGTCTGCATACTAACAATATCAGTGTGAAAGCCCACTGACAGTCCAGCTTTGTGAGCATGACAAGGGTGCTGATTCATCTGGGAGGGGGAAGTTACTTACTACATCAGTTCTCATGGTACAAGTTTGCAATATTTCTTTTTAGTGATGTAGATGTGCAGCAGATGAACGGGCACTCAGACTGTGCAGGTGTGGCTGTTTTTCTAAGTGCATAAAACAGCTGCAGCAACTTGAGTGGGTGTCTAAGATCAGGCAGGTGGATGACGCTTTTACTGAGTGACAAACACCTGGAAAATCTCATTGAGAAGAATCATTTCAGCTGGAAACGACAGATTTGGAATGTGGATGTTTTACAGCAGGAGGGATGAGTAAAATAGACGGCTTCATGAAGAAACAACATCAATATTCAAGAAAAAGCTTAGAGCTTGGATGTAAATAAATATCCATAAAACGCTTTACCCAAGTCACAAAACTAAATAGAAGGCAGTAAATGTAAACTTATGAATTGTGGAAGTAACAAATAGAGGTTAATACATTTCTCTCTTGTTGCTTTACTATATAGTAAAACATTCCTGCACTTTGTATTTAAATATGAAGTTTCACCAAGCATGTTTTATCACATGTATAACCTATTACATTCTGCAAAGCTTTTAGCTAAAGGATTAATTACAACAACACAGGCAGTGTTACCTGCTGCCACCTTGACTGTTAAGATTACATATTGGGACCATAAGCAATTGTTTCTGATTACTCTCAGCTCAAACAGGAGAAATGACGCCATCAGTTATGGTAAAATATTGCACTTTCCACATGCACTTTATTCACAAAACAATATATTTAAAGTGACAAAAAAAAGTCGAAACTGTTGTTTCCTAGCTGCATTTTTATATTTAACAGCACAAATCTGAGCAGTATCTGTTTTTTTAACTATTATATAAATGGTTTGTAAAAAAAAAATAATAATAAAAATGCTATAATATAATCTTACAGTCTTCAGGGATAATCTTTTACATTTTTAATAATTTATTTTTATTGAATATTAAACAAAAATTTTAATGATACATTAAAAATATATGAATGCTTGAAATAAGTTTGACGTCTATTCAGAATTAGACAAAATAAAATTAAGCTTTCCAAAAATGGAAAAGCAGAATCAATGGTTCAAAAATGTGATTGTTCTTAATTTCAGTCATTTCTTTCTTACATTAATGTTAAAAAAAAAAGCACTAAGAATGTATTGTCTAAATGTGTTACCACAAATTGTGTGTACTTGATGATTTTAAGGTTGAGCTCTAAATAAATGAAAGAAGTACATCAAAGTTCAAGGAAACACTAAATCTGTGACATTTTCTGCAAAGGCAACATGTCTAAAGCAGCTGTATCTGACTGGGCAATGCTATACGCTCAGATTAAACCCCAAGGCGTTTGTCCGCCTTTCTCTCCGCCGGGGAGTTCGGCAAACAAACAAAAAGACTGAGCTTGGCCTGAGCTAATTTCACAGAACAGCCTGAGCTCCTCCTCCTCTTTCCAGCACAAAAAACCGTGGCGTAGTTATGTGATGACCCAAAAGGAAAACCAAGTGGGTGGTTTGCTAAGCCGTGTGTGTGAGGTTCACTCTGCCTCTCCTGCTCTCTAATGCTTTAATGGTTTAACTTGACCCACTTCTGGCTCTTCTCTAGACTGTCATCTATAAGACTAAAGGCTTTTATTTTACAATGTGAGATTTGTACCTTTTTCTGGGAATTGCAAACTCATGTAAAGATATTTAACAACAGAAAATGCAGTGTTGTTGCTCAGAATAAATGTTCAGCTTTTTAGCACCAAAAGTTTTTATTTTAAAATTTTCTGTGCTTGTCTAACTTTACTTTGTAGCTGGTTCTTCATATTTGAAAATTTGGTAAATAAATGAAAGCGGCTGAACACTGCATCATAGCATTTTAAACTAAAGCCTAGGCCAAAAAACTATACAAGTAAATATAAGACCAGGAAAAGATCACAAACTTGCAGAAAGTCTAACTTTATACATTTATTTTAAACAGAACAACTCAGGAAGCATATTATTCTATTGTGCTTGTATTACAGCTGCAGATACAGAGCAGCATGCTAACATTAACATCTCCGGTATGGATTTGAAATATCTCCTTAGCCAGAAAAATAAATAAATAAAGCTACTGCACTGCTGAGTCTTGGTGTTGTCATTAATCTGTGATTGGATCCTTATTGGTGCTGGGAGGAGTTCACTCCAGAATCAGGTGCTGTTAGTTTGAATCAGACTATGATACAAACTCAAAAAGTTTGTTGGATGAGAAAACTTAATTCGGAGCAACGAAGGCACAGACATTAAGGTCTCAATCTGAACTTTGCAGGCTGAATATTAAATCTAATATGCATAATGTGTACATACTGTATTAGTGTGTCTGGAGTTAGCGAGGACACAGCGAGCAGAGAGCTACTTGTTATTCCATGAGGGTTTTGAATTTCCTCCCAGAGGAGAAGAGTGACACATCCTGTATCACTACTGCGAGCCTGCGACACTGTCAGTGTGGGGAGGAAGAGGAGTGACAAACAAAATGGGAGCAAAAGAGGTAGGAGAGGGACACAGATCTGCCTATGTACCCACCAACCAACCCATACAAATAAATAAAGGAATTATCCATGATATTATCCTGTAGAGCACACCTATCCTGATGTTCACATTTATTTTCTAGTTCAATTAATCTGAACCCTTCTTCCTGTTTGCGTTTTTTTCTCTCTCTCTCTTTTCCTAACAGTGATAAGGGCAAAGATCTCTGGAGAGAAGATTGTGTCGCCTAGCAACAGCTCCTCACCTTACATGAAGATGATCCAGTACGAAATCAAAATGATCAAGGTAAGTTCTTAGACGGCAGCATCAGCTGCTGATGGTGGCATCACTTTCTGTGAATACAGCTGTTTTACATGTATATGTCAGCAGGATTTATGTATTGTTTGTAAAAGTAATAAAATACGAGTGATGCCACAAACAAAAGTAGTTTAGACTTTATAAATGTCTGATAGTGCAGCATCACTTTATTTAACATCCCACGGTCTTGTGTCCTTCTTTCAGCTGGGTTGGAAAGCTCTTGTGATTGCATAAATATTTCACACTTTATCTCAAGGGCAGACATTTTCCAGCCTCCAGTGATGAGAATCTCTGAACTTTAGCCTCAAAATTAAAAAGCAACTGGATTGAACACTTTTCATTCTTTGTCTCAATCCTTCGTCTCCAGTTTTTGCTCCACAAAAAAGTTATTTTAAAGAGTCCTATAAAGTAGTTTTTTACATTTTTGTAATTAAAGGCTCTGTCATCTTTAGTCATCATCATGTAACAAAACTTCAAAGATTGTCTGAATTTATAACCTTTTGGATAAACGTTTTGGCTCCATTTATTTTCAAAAACCGACACACAAAGTAATATTTTATTTCAGTAAATGTTAAAATTATTTGCAGTCATTAAATTGTTAAAAATTGGTTTATCCTGATCCATTAAAGAAATTATTAGACATGGAGCACCTGACAAGATATACTCACCAAGTAGAAAACAACAAAATATGACATTTTGAAAGGATTTCAACAGCAGTGAATGTGAAAAAATAAAATAAAATAAAAGTCTAATGAATCTCCAGTAGTAGCGAATTCAAAGTAGGACTTTTCAATGAGTTAGAGGGACAAAAATGCTTAAAGATCTCAGATTGCAGTTTTTGACAGTATATATATATATATATAGTCCCTCTAACTCCTCTATATATCTATATCTCTATCTATATCTATATAGATATATAGATATAGATATAACTATATAGATATATCACCTTCTCACATGATAAATAACACATCTAAGTATCAGAAAACTTTCTCTTCTCCTCTGTGTGTCCAGATGTTCAAAGGTTTTGACCGAGCCAAGGACATCCAGTATGTGTACACTCCTGTCTTCTCTTCACTCTGTGGAGTCAAACTGGACTCCAATAACAAAGCAGGCTATCTGCTCTCAGGTACAGTCTGCAACCTGTACTGTATTGAAACACTTTCAGTGAAACAATCTGACACAGATGCTGTTAGTTTCATAGCTGAAGAAGATCAAGACACCTCTCTCCTGACATCTTCTCTTGTCTTACCTGCATTTTGAAAAGTAACTCAGAAAAACGTGTCTCTGTATCACATCATGTTAATGATTTTATCCAGTATTTCACCAATCAGACACAGTCAAGAGAAAATTGGCCACTGTTTAGATCACTTGATCACTGACTGGTGCCTGTTTTTAGAGTGGAACTATGACAAAACTGTAATACTTTTCTGTTAATTGTTGTTTCCGTTAATTTAATCAAACTAAAAACAAGCACCAAAAGTTTTCTGATTGTATTCCTAACAAAATCACAGCAGCCTAATTACTCAAAATAATGTCTAAAAGGTTTGACTAAAGGCTGTAATTAAAGTTCTTGTTTACTGCTGTAACACTTTTATGACTTTCAGCAGACTGTCGAACTAATTGCTGATTATGGGATGTATCTAAACAGGAAGCATGTGGAGTGATGGACGGATTTCTATTGGCCAGTGTGACCTAGTGGAGTCGTGGGACAACTTATCACTGTCACAAAAAAAGAACCTTAACTACAGATACCAGATGGGCTGTGAATGCAGAGTGAGTTTACTCCACCTATACTTTTAAAGTTTTGTTAGAATCACAAACTTCAGTTTATTTTATTTGCATTTTGTGTAATAAACAAGTAGGGTATAATTGTGATATGTGGTTTTCAGAATATTTTGCAAACAGATTACCTCTGTAATTTTATATCTCTGACTAATATCCAGTGCAACCTAAATCATTTAAATGGAGTCCAATTGTGTGTAATTTAATCTCAGTGTACATGCAACTGTTCTTTGAAGGATTCAGAAGTTTGTTAGAGAAATTTAAAAATGTCCACAAGTCATGTAAGATCATGTCTTGCTGCCTACAAGATCTTTGCAAAACAAGATTACAAAACAAATGCTTTTGCAAATTTGTCTTAAATATTCTCCCAGTTACAAAACTCAAGGGAGACAAAATTGATCAGCACAAGTTCTATGAATAACATCTGAATAACTTTCCTCTCTCGTCAGATCAACACGTGCTACACGGTGCCTTGTGCATCTACAGGAGAGAACGAGTGCCTGTGGACGGACTGGCTGCTGGATAACAGTCTGAATGGGGAGCAGGCTCGGCAGTATGCCTGCATCCGACGATCGGACACAAGCTGTGGCTGGTACCGGGGTGGGCCTCCGCCTGAGAAGGACTTCTTGGACATGACCGACCCGTGATCTGTGACGCCGACTTCATAAATCCCTTAAGGAAAATCCAACCCTGCTTTTGGCATATTTAGCATGCATTTGGCTTGCAAAGAAGCAACTAGAAAAAAAAGTGGAAAATTTGCTGATTTTTCAAACCTGCTGGAGAAAAAGCTGCCATTAAGCTACCGGTTGCAAAGTTCAGGCAGTTGATCCAGCAACAGGAAAATAAATATTTAAAGTGCAGGGTCTTTGAGCATTTCTCTGACTCGTTTTCATACATTCCACTTCACATGTTGTTACAGAGTGAGAACAGTAGCAGAATATCCACAGCTAATATTTCACTTTTGAGTGAAGGTTTTTGCCTCATTGTAAATGCAATGCACTCCTTTTAAGTCCTATGGTTATTTGTGTAATGTACAATAGGTGAAATAGCAATTTAAGTTTTGAATTTACAGGAATATTAAAGAAATGTTTAAGAACACTAAAATAATAGAATCCTTTCTTGTATCAACCTTGCAGAGTCTAGTCACGTGCATCTTGACTGCAGCATCCTGATGTTGAATTTCTATCTGAAATGCTGACACAAATGAAAATACACTGAATATACTGTGCTCTGTAAAGGTTTTAGGCACTTAAGCTGCAACAAGGATGCATAATAGGCAATTGCAGAATAGTTTTAGTTTATTGGTATAATTAAAAGTGATGTGAAGAAAGAAAAACAAAAATTGCAGGAGTTTTCTTAATAATCTTTGGGGTAAAGCCATTTTTTAAATAATTCTTTGTTTGTATTTTTGTTTACTTAGTTTGAGATGGTTCTGTATAATGAATTTAATGCTGAAAATGCAGAATTATTCATCATAAATAAGAACCTAAAGTACCTAAAACCTTTTCTTTCTGCAGTTTATGCAAAGAAAAGCACCCCAAGTTAACCTATTGCTTGTGTTATTTGTTGTTGTGATACAGAAATTATATTACGTTTTATCTCAAAATTTTTGAAACTGTTAGTAATTTTGTTGAATTAACATTTTCATAACTAACCACATGTTTTATTTTAGAGTAGTGCTTCTCATCCTGCTTAGTTTCCTTTGTAGGAGCTCTGTCTTGTTTTTTTTCTTTGTTTTTGTTTTTTTTTTGTGCCAAAAACCTAATCCATTGCTTCAGCAACAGCACTGCCACCTGTAGAAGCTAAGCCTTTCCTCTTTAGAGGAAATGAGATAACAGGATAAGGTTTGGGTTTTTTAACTCCTTGAAACTGAAGGTGGGTTGTTCACCTGTTTGTTTTAGAAATCTGCTGAATCATTTAAATGTTGTTCAATATAAAGACTTAACAGGGGTCTGACTTGGCCCCTGTTTTGATACAGGATTGCTTCATATAAATCACACAGATTATAATGCACTATGATTCGGCTTTGTAGCACATTCACTGTGCTGTGAGCAAATAATTTCACCCTTGCTGATGAAATCTGCTTCTGTTCTTTTGTCACACCAGTTTCAGATCATCAAACAAATTTTAACATCAGACTAAGAAGACTCAAGTAGATACATACTGCAATTTTTAAATGATAATTTCATTTATTAGAGACAGAATCGAGCCAAAAATGTCTACATCTGCCCTGTTATTCTACAAAATATTTTCTTAAAGATCTCGGGTGTATCAAGATGATTTTTAGCAACATGACGTGGCCCTTTGTGAGTTTCTTTTTAATCAGTTCTACTTTTGGATGTCTTTTTTTGCCCCTTCATTATTGTTCAACGAAGATTGATGATCTCAACTGGGGGAGATGTTCTTCTGTTACCTCCTGGATCAGTTCTCATTGTGCTCTTGGACTTAATTTTAGCAAACCAGTCACTCCTGGGAAGATTTAACTCTATTCTAAGTATTTGTGGTAAATGGCTCCCAGAAGTGAAGAAATGGTTTTCTAATCCTTCCCAGGCTACTACAATTCTGGAAAGTCTGTTTCTGATCTTTTTATTGGATTTCTTTTGCCTGGGGTATGACGTGCTGCCTTTGGAGATTATTAGCCTTTTTCTTGTAGCCAGCCAAGTTCCATTTAGGAGATCTCTTGATTTTTACAAGTCTGGTTATGATCAGGCCTGGGTATGACTTGTGAAATTAAACTTTGACAGTCAAACATGATTTAACACGGGAGTGGTTATTTTTTCCAGAAAAATTTGGGTTGGATAGCTCTTTCTCTTAATACATGAAACAATTTAATGACTACTTTTTGCATTTAGCCAAAATTTGCTAAAATTTGTTTGTGGATCAGAAACATTTGAGTTTGACAGTATTTTTTATTGTCCTGTTCATCGTGGTGGATCATGTTGACATTTATCTCATGTCAGCACTGAAAAGTTTAAACCGAATGGAAAGTCAACATTTCAGATTTGAGACAGTAGTCTAAATATAAACTCATTTACGAACTCATGCAGTTATTTTAGTGTCACAAAGCACAAATTAATAATGCATAATACTATTGTATGATTTAATGAAGTGTTAAAACAGATTTCAGTTTGTTTTTTACTTAAATAATTGTTGGGTTTGTATTTAAGTCTCTGTTTCTGTCTACATAAAGTTTTCTATCTTCATGTACCAAAAAAAAAAATGTATATAAAATATCTCAGTGGAACGATGTATCACTGCCTCTTTGTTGATTCCCGTTAGAAACAAAAATCTGACACAACAGGCCAGATGACTAAATAATACAGTTGAATTCAGGTTGACTGGATCATAAAACAATAAACGTTAATGAAGAAAGTTTGGTGGAGTGAAGATGAGTCTTTTAAGACATAAAAACATTGAAGTTAGTAATAATGTCAAGCCTGGTGGTGGTAGTAAAATGCTGTCTAGATTTTTTAAAACTATTTGTACTTTAAAAAAAAAAACTATTAGATAAACAAGCTGGGATAATAAAGAGCAGGTATTACTTCACATTTTTAACTCCACTTCAACAGTGACTGTTGAAATTAAACATAAATCAGTCCGTTCCAGATTTCTCATATGTTTGTGATATTTTTTTTAGTTAAAATCACTGATCTTGTTGTGCTACTTTAGAAATATTTCTAAGATATTTGCCTTTTCTTTAAAGACCTTAAATATCTCAATATCAGCAGACAGTGATGTAACCCATGTTCTGAACAGCTTTAAATATTCAAAATCAACATAAAACATGTCAAAGAATGACCACATAAACTAAATTGCTTCTGTGCTTATGTATGACAGTAAATGTGACTTTTACGCGTCACATTGATCACAGTCTTTAAATTGATATTGAGTAACTCTAAGGCAATAGTATAGTAGAAGTAAGAAATGCAGGTGGGAGTTAGCAGTCACTTAACCCAATATGTTGACAATTTTGGCTGAAAATTTTAAATAAATTAGCACAAAAAATTTGAAGATCTGTTGATTTTGGGTGAAGTTCCGCAATCATGGAACTGTGAAAAACTGAAAGGACTGATAAATGGACAGTCTGCCAGAGAAATGATTTAAAAATTGGTTGTGGAAATAATGAAGAAAACCTTAGCTAGAGGCTTGATGCCAACAGATTAGTTTACTCCGGCAGATGTAACTGGATAGTGGCAAATGTTTATTTACATTTTCTCCTCTTTTTAAAATTTATTGAAGTTGTTTGTTGTTTATATTATCATTTTGCTGCAATACTTAAATACACTCTTAAAATATCTCAAATTTACCACGACATGCACGCAAAATGACTTTCTCTGAAATTCTCCATTTTGAGGTAATTTGAACCACATTGGTGGTTGTAAATGTTTTAGTGGAGACTCATAACACACAATATGGACTAAACCAGAAAAAGCTTTTACCATGTCTCTGTAGTTGGGGTAGAACGTCTGATTAATGAGAGGAAACTTATCTGAACCCAACCGCTTCTGGTTGTTGATCAGCTGGGAAAACTGGAGAATAGAGAGAAAAACAATAAAGTTGAAAAGCGCTTCGAACTAAACTTTGGTTTTTAACTCTTCACACTCATGCATTGTGGACATTGTGGACCAATACAAATGCATATAAAACTAAAAGTAAATGTTACCTTCACATCTCTGAAAACTCTTCTAAAAAAATATTGCATGTTTTCTGCAAAGTTCACTTACAGCCCAGGGTTTGTCACACAGGTTGTAAATGGAGTCCAGAGTGTTGACTGAAGGGACGCCTGCATACTGAAGACCAATGATCAAGTTTCTAAAGTCCTCATTTTGAGCCATGCTGAAGGCGTGTTGGCGCACCAAAACAAAGTCAGGCCTGAATGACCTGGAGCAGGGAAATAGACAGTTAAAACAGTAATAAACCTGTAATGTTGATATGTATCTATGCTTATAAAGATATATATACTGCATATATAATTTTGTGTTACTTTTGTTTTGCGTGTGTTTTTCTGTCTTTCCGTCTGATATGTGAGACTTCTGCTAGCAATCACATCTATAATTATGGCCTTGCAGTTCAGTCTGAAGGTTATTTTGGTATTACGGCTCTAGCATGGGCTTGAGGCAGGACAGCAGGAAGCTATGTAGCCCTCCCACATATTTCGTCCTGTTGGGTAACCTTGTTACCAGAAGGTGAAACCAGGCTGTTGGTGACATGTGTCACTGAGGTGGCCGACTGCAGCATTAGCAGTTAGAAGAATTGCAGCGAAAGCTGCTGAGGGAGCAAGGGATAAATAATCCTTAGCATGGCAAGTGTTAAATGGCAGACTCTAAAGGTTGTTTAATTTCGTGCATTTATATTTAATTGTATTTCTTCCTCATACAATTCAAAGTGAGCAAGCCTCCCCGCACAAATTAAGTGTAAAAAACCAAAGCAGTAGAGTCAGGAAAGGAAGATGTGACCAGCAGGTTAAGGTCAGTCACAATATTCACTGCAGTTCAGCTCAGGTAAAGGCTGACAAAGATGGGCAATGACTCCTGTTGCCCATCCTTGTGTCTCAGTGTGAGTGAGAAATTGAGTGAATGTGGGCGAGAGCAGAGAAGCAGACAGAGGTGAGTAATGACTCTGACATTAAAGAAAATGGAGATTGGTGTTATAATAAAACGCTAGAAAGGAACAACACTGCAAAAGTGTCAACACAACTGGGTGCTTGTGAAGAAAGAATTCAGTTCCTAGAAGTCAACTGAGCTGATGTAGAGGAACAAGTCGTACTATCATTTTGGCTTCAGCTTTTCTTGGTTTCCCAATGAAAAATTACTCTGTTTTATCGCCGTGAACAATGGGGGTGTTCTTCTTGAACGTTTCAGATTTTTTCTTGCAGTAGTGAAAAATGTTTATTGCTTCTGCAAGAGGTCTGCTTCTTTTTTGCCAGCCATAAAACTTCCAAAAAAAAAAAGAAAAAACAAAAAGGTTTTGCTGTAGAAGTGTCTATCTATTTTTTGTACTTTTTTCTAACTGTTTGTAATGAAACAAGTTTTTTGTGATGGCATATTGGAAAGGGTACCAACAAATTTAGTCAGTAAAAATGTCCTTTTAATAATTCGATCAATTTTACTGTAGTTCAGAACATGCAATCTAGCATGCTGTAACTTCCCCATGAAGACAAAAGGCACATTTGCCTCCTGTATTGTATATTTTTGTTATTAGCAAAACACACCTGTGCATGTTGTAGTTAAAGCATTGCAATCTTGGCTTTTTATAGACTTGCCAGCCAATGAACTTTGGGACTGTAGGGTATAACATTCTCTGAAACAGGAATACTGAAAACTACTGAAAATAATAATAATTTATCTAAATGGTTGGACCTTTGAAACACATCACAACACTGCTACTTTTCTAATTTCCTGTAGTAGCAAGCAGCTTTACAACAGGAACTGAAAAGAGTGCATGTTAGCTTGTAGAGATTATGCCTCAGTCAAAAAAGATTTGTTTACCATCAAGACACTTGTCTTTACTTTTACCACTTCTAGTGATATTGTCCTCATCTGTCAGTAGTTGTAATTTCCAGGGGACAAGTCGTACTGGAATAATTTGCGTTAATAGAATGCTCTGATGGGCGCATCATTTATTCACTATTCACTTGTGACTCTTGTGAATTATTAGATGGATGTAGTCTTCATTTTAATGCTTTTAGGTTTGTTGATAACAGCAGAAATACTAAGCAGGTCCTAACTTTACTCCCTGGACCAGAAAAAAAAATCTAGAAATAAAAGGCTCTTGCAGGATCTTGTTCCGTCCAACGTGATTGTCCGTTCAGTGCCAGTGAGTTGGTGTAATTTGACCTGGCTGAGCAGATGGAAGGTAACCATGCATGCACGTACTGAGAGATTAGCAAATGCTTCAAGTATACTGCTGGGACAAAACCAGCATGTGCCCAACTGCAGTCAAAGTACTCAAACTGTGAATGCCGCCTACAATGACGGTCTCCTTTTTTCCAGTAAACAAAACCATTCAAGTTCCAACTTTTGCTTTTACACAATATAAACAATGTATTTATTGATCAGGGTTTTTTTAATAAAGAGAGAAAGGAAGGATAGCAAGAGAAAATGATAAGAACAGACAAAGGAAAGTTGTGGATTGTACAGTGACATGTTCTGGGATGTGATGGAGGTTACTAAGCAACTTGCAGTCTCTGAGCAGTTAGCAAATCACTGCTGAGACTTGAAATCGATGGACACAGTGCAATTACTGAGACAAATGCAGATAGTTAGGAACATCGAGGTCTAAAAACCCAGCACTGACGTTAGGAATGAAGGGCTAATGTTTGTGTTGTAACCTTAATGACTGTCTCTACTGAAAACCCGTGTTTGGGGGAGGATGGAGAAGCAGAGAAACTTTAAAGGTCTGGGAGGAGTTTTACAAATACATCCTAAACACATAACAGCACCATCAGCATGACTTTGAGAATTAAACATGTAAACTACTACATTTTTTTTTATAAATAAAAGCTTGCTTGGATCTTCCTCTGTTGCATTTTCTCCTGTTTCTTTCATTTCTTGCAGCAGCGTGTGTGGACCAGTCCCTCATAAAGCAGAATATGAAGACAGATTACCAGACTGAAGCTGCCGTCTTCATTTCCTGTTGCTTGTTTGTTGCTTTGCAGGGGCGTTAGATTCTTGGGTAAATGCTGCCAGTCCTTTGGCTGAGCACTTGTGTTGAGTCAGTGGGGGTTTGTGGTATGTGTGAGTGTGTGTGTTATTGTCTGGTTTACGGTAAGTTTATATGTTCGCAGGCACATCAACTGTGCCAGACTGTAGGTACTGCCTTTTGTCATAGCTTTCAGTAAACAAGTCACCTTATTACTTTCAAGCATATTTTTGGGGGTTTCTGTTTCAAAGAAAAGAGAAGCCTGTGGATCATCAGTTACTACCTCAGAAACATAATAGAACATTGTTAATCAGTGGTTAAATATTGATGTAAAATAAAAAAAATAAATGGGAAATAAAGGTTTCTCTGGATGACGAGATACCTTTTAGAACATGTCTCAGCATGAGGTTTGGTTTGTTTTTATTATGTTTTGAACAATTCTAATAAGTTCTGGTGTACTTTGTCATAGGAAGAAAATCCGACAAAACTGAATCTTTTTGGATACAACAAACATTTTTTCTTATAAAGGTCTATCACATAAAAAGCCTAATAAAATACACTGTCATTTGTCGTTAAGCGTAAATGAGTTTCTGCAAAATACTTTTCCAGGGCACTGCATCAGACGTCACAGCGTTTAAATCTGTTTTTTTTAATTTTTTTAATTTTTTATTTTAGGAATTGTGTGCAAAGGCTTGATTAGGGCAGTTTGGTTTTAAATGTTTTTATGTGGTCAGAGTTGGAGATTTTATTAGCAATTAACCAACTGGTTGGTTAGTCATTGTGTGCATAAATGTGTAGATGAGAAATGTGGAGCAGACCTGACGACCTTGGTGCCGCCCCTGATGACCTGCATGTCCACATTGCAGGTTCCATTTGAATGAGCAACAAGATTGACCTCCGAGAACTCAGCCTGTATGGACAGAGAAAGAATACAAGACAGTTTAAATTTAACAATATGGTGATAAAAACAATGCTGCTTTATATGAAAAAGTCATTTCCTCATTATTTCTGTGACTTAACATAAATAAAGATACTTTGAAAACACAGGAATAAGAAAATTACTTCAATTTGCTTTCAGGTTTAAGATGAAGGTTTTTGTGTTATAAACTCTGATTATATTAAATCTACCCCAGAAGAATTATGGCTACTTTTATTACTGTCTGAACTACAGGGTTTGCTCTGAAATCAAATCAATGAATTTTTTTTTTTTTTGATTTTCGCTAAGTTCTTGTGCATTCCAATGCACAGGGGTGAGTAAAACACCCAACCGCTGTTTGCGCACCGCTTATTTGTTTCCATACTCTTGACTTTACTTCATTGCAGATATAAACCATACTGCTGCTCTCGTAAATAATGCAAGTTGCTACTCTTTGGTGTGGTTCGAGACACGGCAAGGATTTCTCTGTGACTCATAGCCAGCGACTTCTGTCTCGTCTGGTGCATATTTCATTTCTGTGGTGAGGCTTGAGGTTTCACATTAAGCTCTATTAGGTGTGAAACGGTTTAATGTGAAACCCCTGACAATAGACATTTGACATTTAAGCAACCAAAAAGTGTTGCAAAATGGTTTGCTGGTTAGTTGGCGAAACCAATATGAAACCAAAATGTTTTATAGGGGAGACTTGAAACGGATGCCTTGAGCAAAAGTGTAACTAGAGGACAAAGATATTTTTGAGTGGTTTTTATTGGACGTCTGGGTGGTTTTTAAGTCACAGATTTAAACGTGGCTACTTTTTGAAAGAGTGGCAGATCTACCTAATTGAAATATTTATAGAATCTGAAGAAATAAGCTCTAAGTGATCTGCCTTTTGTATATGATTTGACTTTGCGTTTATGTTTTTATAAATATCTTTGTATTGCTACAAATCTGACACTAAGATATGGGGAAAAATGTCAAAGATAAAATAAGCAAAATAGGTGGAGAGCTGCTAATGCTGAAGTTCTCTAGGTGAAGATGAAGGACAGAGCAGCTTAACTCAACAGAAACTTTGGAAAATTAGCAGCAAACACCATCATATCACTTTTCTTATTAGAGAAGATCTTAGCAAAATTATTCTTCATCATAATAATGTTATGTTATTGAGAGGGACAAAAAATAATAAAACAACATATTTTGATGTTTCTTAAATGTCAGAGATCGAATGTAGGAACAACCTCAAACTTGAAAAAAAAAAAGATTTCCAAACATTGCTTGATGGTTTATGATCTGTCCCTGTCTCTCTCTAACTTGATATAATAAGAAATGTATAACAGAAATAATTTGACTGTTTACTTGTGGGCCTGCCTCAAATAGTTGGCACTGAAATCAGTGTAAAGGTTTATCTCTGAAATGTTGTGGAAAGGAGCTTTGCACAGTCTAATTGTAAACTGTTTCAACATAATGTGGCATGTGCCACATTATGTAAGATCCTAAAACTTCAAAACTAAGAGTAAAATTTTTTTTTTCTATAGATCAATGAAGCCCTTCAAATTCAACCTCTACGGACCTGAAGTAACTGTAGATATTTCCATGTATAATGCTGAACATGCTGTCAGCTTCCTTTTATCTCTGTCATGATCCCCTTTAACCTTTTCATTAATTATTCTGATGCATCATAGCTACAAAAATCAATATGATACCTGCTCCACTTTGATGTCGTATTCCCCAAGGACCTTCTTTCCTCTGAACACTTTTGCCCTGAACAAAAAAAAGAGAGTGAGTGAGAGAAAAGGGTTTAGAATGTCATTTTCAAACTTCACAGTTGTATATGCTGCCCTCTACTGGAGCACAGCATCTTGTAGATCAAATTACTCAGAGTAGGTGCCTGAACATCTAGCAGCTTCCTAGATTACAACTGTGGGCCTTCTACTTTTATTAACTGAGAACCAATAGCTAATAAATTTCTCTCACAGTCTAAATCATGCATGTTCACCGGTCTCTTGATATTCTCTGTGCTGTCATTTGATTAAGAGTGACATTGACCAGAGTAAACACACAGCAGTAGACAGATGAAGAGATGAATGGAAGAGATAGACTGACAGCGAGGGGACATAAACGACCTCAGCCAAAATAACCCAAAATACCCGGGACGTCTCATTATGCAAGGATCACAGATGGTTTTGCATTGACTCCATCATCTAATCAGACACTGATGCTAAATACAGCACATCTGAGCTATTGGCCAGAGAGAGCATTATATTTTTATCATGTCAGTGATAATGTTAGTTTTCAAGAATTTTATTGCTTCCTCTACAGTGTTTGTGATGCCATTTGCCAGTTTTTTTTACTCAGATCTTGAATCTGCTTTTTAATTGCAAACCTTTCTTTTTGTGCAGTCAGAAATGTGTTTCATACCCATATTGGACATTTTGTCATGTAGCGAAGAGGCATCTGGTTCAAATTTTATGGTTCATCAGAATCAGACCATCTGTGAGGGAAACATTCAGTCTCTGGCTCTAACCTCTAGTAATCGACAAATTTGAGTAAAATGGGTGACTTTAGATTGGAAATGAATCAGATTAAGTGTATCCAGAATACACAATGTGAATTGCTGCCCTAATGACACCAAGTCACTCATGTCTACAGCAGCATCAAATAGCATCTTTACAACTGAAATGAATTTTTAATCTACAATGTTAATTCAACAAAATCTCAGTTTATTCCTAACATTTATTGAAAACAACCTCTTTCATTTGTCCCAAAGTAATGAATAGTCACATTTAATGTGCGATCACTCTTTGTGGGTCACATGTCAGTCCAACAGAGCTGCATAATTATAGTGTTCTGTTGAAAAACAGCTAATGTGTACCTCTTAATTCACCTCCTTCACTTTCCAGCAGTTATTTGGAGCATAACATGTCAAAAAACACCAGATATGAGTCTGAATCATAAGAGAGTTTCTGAGAGAGGGATTTCACAGGTCAAAGGTGTGATTTATTTAAAGTTGCAACTGACATAGTATGTGTGTGTCATCCTGGAAAACAAAGGATTGGCAAGTATTTTACAAAATGATTTCATGCTTGATTTTCTGAAGAATTTTTTCTGCATGATAACAAAACCTGATACATCGAAACAGTTCAGAGATAACTTCAAAAAGTGCCTAAAACACGTAAGGATGTTGATGGATGAGGTGGCTGGTGTGATTTAATTCATTTTGTTAAAGCTACTGCACAGATCTTGTTTCCCCTCATTCAGTCTATTGGAATAACATCAATAACAGATCATCTGACCAAAACATTCGAGCTGCTCTCACACAGTTTTTCATCTAGCCATGTATGCTGGCATATCTAATATTTTTTTGTGAAACATCTGAACATAAATATCTGAATCAAATGTTATGAATTATCAAGTTCTGTCATGGACAAGAAACGTGTGTTAAAGTGAACCTGAATAGTACAGTGGGCTATCATCAGTACAAACACAATGTCAGCATTTCTTAGTATGAGATGAATCAACATTACTAATGAATGACCGCCACAAGCTTTAAATAGCATGTTTGTAATTTCCATCGCTATGCTGCATGTGTTTAAAACAAACATGTTAAGCCATCACATCACAATTTGACATGTCCAAATCTGACATGTCAAATCGGACAAGTCCAATTTGACATGTCCGACTGGCTTAGCTGGAGAAAAACACACATCTCAGACATTGTCAGATTGGTAAATTAAATGTGTTGCTATAGATCTTTATGTAGTTTAAGCCAAACATCTTTAAATCCACAGAAACACAAGGCTGCAGCAGTGTGATATTAGCTTCTTTAAAATATGCATATTATGCTTAATTTCAACTCTTTTTGAACACATATTTCTATAATTATGTTTTCTTTTTTTTTTTAGCTCTGATTAACACAGTAATCTCGCCTGATGACTGCTGGAACTAGGGCACCCTTCGCAACGCTGCAAGGATAAACATGCTAGATAATGGATGGATGGTTAACAATAATAAAACAAATCCTGTAAAAAAAGAAACACAGAGAAGGGTTACTCTACAGTGAAGTGAATTCCTTGCAGAAATGCAACAGATGTTCATTTTTATGTAAAAGTCCCTCAGTGCCGATTTAATATGTAGACATCTGCAAAGCTGAATTATTGTTTTTCAAAGGATCTTGTGGTGATTAAATGAAACTATAAATTCTCCATGTGTACATTTTATATGGTAATTGCAACCATATCATCCATTTCACCCATTTATTTCGGTAATTTATTTCACCTTTCCTTTTCATAATCCTCATCACACCTGTAACCTGGAAATGTGGTCAAAGATTGTTCTGCCTCTGATCAACATTCCTGCCAAGCTGGTAGCACACCTAACTTTTGCTTAAAACATTTGCCCTGAATACCAAATTTAAAAACCAGCTGAAAAAAATTCCAAAATATCTGGACACTAATATCTGGACAGAACATAAAGTTTGCAGCAGACCTCTGCTAAGTGTCATTCCTTTCCCACTCTCTCAAGCAATGTATCCAGTAACGACCAGATTTGTATCGTCTTTTTTTTAGTAATCAATCCCAACAATCCCATATCTTCTGCACAGACTGATGAACATTACACAAGCCTTACAACTGACTCTATAATCCGATGAAGATGCAATAGCAAGATAGATTCTGAGGTTGTAAACAACAAATCGACCCTGGCAGGTAATCTTTGCAGTTTCCTCTAATTTGTGGTAGGAACAATTGTCTAAAACTCAAATGCAGTTAAATGGAGTTTTATTAACAAAAAGCTCCATGCAGACATACACCCACATGTTGCCTTGTTTGAGTACAGTATACTCAAACAAGGTGATTTCAACTTTTTTGAAATCACCATAAACGCTGAAGAAACTAACATATTCTAACCTTATCAGCTGGTACGTATACAAGTTGTTTTTTGATTGTTGTTTTTTGCCAAAAACTGCTGGTCACACAATCATAACATGTGTGACCATGTTATGATTGTGTAACATGGTCACACATGTTCTACACCAGGCATACTGGTGTAGAAGGAACCAGTATGCCTTCTACAAGGCATACTGGTGCTAAAATCTTCATTTTAGTCAATGTTCATTTGTACAACTATTTTCCTAAATCACCCAAACTTCATACAGGAAAGTCTCAGGGAACAGGAACCTCTTCGTGAAGCTGATTTACTTCAGTAATTTACTTAAAGCAGTGCCACTAATACAGATTCAGTCAAGACTCATCTATGGAATATTTTTGAGTTCAACCATAATAAATTAGCTATGGCAGTCTTATTTATCAAAATGTATATGTGATTTAGAGTCAAAGGTATAGAAATCGGTGCAAAAAACACAAAAGAAGCTACATTTGAATGTGTCAACATTATTCATGAGGTTAGCAGCCCAAGCAGACTTCCTGAAATAGATATGTGATGAAAGGAGTGGGGTACAGTAAAGGCATAAAGGCAGATTAATTTAATAATGACTATAACATAGTTTGTTCTTATGTATTTGGCAACTTTCAGCTTTATTATGAACATTATACATAAATTCCATAAAAGGATAGAAAAGACAGGGAGTAAAAACTGAGCAAATAATGCAAATAATGAGAAAAAGCCAGTCCTTATAATGTTCGAAAAGACACTGAGACTGAAAATGAGCCATCAAAATTAATGAGACAGGTTGGCATTTGAGTGCAGATGATGTTTGAGGGCTGATATATATCTCTCTTTGTACAAGATCATTTTTACATTTGCACAATAAACAAGGCCTTTTAAAGCTGATCAGAAAAAATGTTGAGAGACTCCAAATAATTTGAGGACAAGGACATATTTCTTTCTTTGTAAGTGGCAGTCTAAATCTCGGTGACATCGAGTTGTAGATAACAGAACAATTACATGCATAAATCCCTTCTAAGGTGGTGAGCTATGGTGCAATAAAAACAGCATGAGCAAAGTATCTTTCACTCTGCACAGGGAGCTCAGCAGGCTAATTTTTTTCAGTGGTCACTTGATGGGATCACAATTTCGCTATCGATCAGACAAGTCAATGACTCTCAGAAAGCCTGTAGATATTAAGCATTTTGAATCAATTCAGCAAAGTGTGTCAGGGACGATGAGAAAAGAGAGATGAGGACATAATAAAAAAGGGAGGAATAGTTGACATCTTTATTTCAGGTACAAGATAATGTGCAGTAATTATGCTGTCCAATTTGGCAACAGTGAAGGAATCAAACATTAGTAAAACATGGCACAAGCAATGATTCATTTGGTTAAAATATTTCCTGTGTTCTTCTATTACTAGTAAATAAGTCCAATAAAACATACCTTTACCTCTAAACTTTTATTTTAAAATGTTATCAATTCCCCAAAGCAATATCGTCCTACAACTTTGTAGAACAAAGGATCTTACATCATCTAATGAGTTTTGGTGACAAGAAGAGTCACCATAGTAAGGATATCGAAATGTTTCTGCTCCCCATTAAGTTACTAAACATCATAGGATTTTCACTGGTGCTTCCTCACACTTCACCTATTATTTCACTCCTCTTTTACCTCCTCTTTGTTTCCACTCTTTCCTCTTTTCTCACTCCCATAACCAAGCCGTGGTTTGGCCTCTTCATGAATAATTATTTTCACCCATCTGTTTTCTCCCCTCTGTTCTGTGGCTGGATTGAAGTAAGGACGCATTAAGGAAAAGTGTGCATTTAAATTAACCGACAGGATCCTGATCAGTTTAATGAGACGGACAAATACTTTGGGTTCCTGTTGATTTCATACTAAAACCTACATATAAAACGATATAATGAGAAGATTAAGTGCAGTGGAGAGATACGTGCACTAAAACTAGTTTTAATTAGCAGATTTTGTAGCAGCTTTTTAGCAGTTCAATTTACATTCATATCACCGGAATGACTTGGGTAGTTTAATCTTTTTTTCTCGTTCTTTGGTAGATAATTACAGAAGCTGCAAACTGGTTTAGAGTGTAAAAGGAAAGGAATTATTATTCTATTATCATCAGGCCGCTGCTTCTCTGCTATAATTGAACCCCTTTGATCCACCCTCTCCACTTTTACTTTCATCCCAACATCTCTGAAGGCATGACCTGGCAATACAATTATCAGAAAGTCACCAAACCGTGTTTTACTGTTGTCTCCACACAGTGCATTTAACTACAACACAACATGACTTATTGGTTAAAAGATACAAATTTATTTCTTAAAGAGGAGAAAATTATTTTGACAATGGATTACATGGATTAATACCCTCATATTAATCTCAACATAGCTAAAAATTTCTAGCTTTCCCTTCACTGGCACAATGCATACAAATGAAAGTACAGTCAATAAACACAGCATTTGTATGTTGAAAGAATAGTATATAATTTCCAGTCTCTATGGAGACGTTCAAATGCTCCAGCAGGTTTAGATTACAGTCCAGGACATGATACTTATAATTTAGGGTGTTTGGTCACTGACTTCAAATTTAGTTTTCACTTCTGTAGATTCTTTTGTTTGCTTCTGTGCTTCCTGAAAACCACTCTATTTATTCATTTCATGTATTCCCTTGTAATGTTTATAGCTTCTATGTCACCTCTACTCATTCTCCCCTCTGTCCACAGCTGCTCAACATTCAGCTGTTTCTTCTACCAGTAATCAATCCCTGCACACTGCTGAGATTCTTATAGTCATGTCAGATCCTATATCATCTGATGTCTTGACAGTTATTTACACCTTTCCAGTCATCTTCAGGTTCTGAAAGTTTGTTAGCTTGTAGCATGGAGCCAACATTGCCCCCCAAATACAAGTAGAACATGGAAAGACTTGAAGTACAGAGCAAAACTACAAAACACAAAGCCTTTCACAGTGAGGAACACATTTGTGATATAAATAAAAATCCCAATAAAAGGGTTAAGTTACAAACTCAACATGTCTCAAATATATAGAAATGAATGTTTCTTGCTTTTCAGTCGTAAGCCAAAATGATGTCCTATTCTAACTCTTGTTCTGACAGCAAATAGTTGAGATTAGACAAACACATAAACACACCCACGAGATGCTCAGATTAACAGACTACCTACTACCTTTTTCACTGAGGCCTAAAATCAATGCTTAAACATTTGTCTGACATTAGCCCTTCAGTATCAGTGAGGATGTCAGCAACATCAAATTAGTCTGATAAACCAGATTTTTTTCCCCTGCCACTGTGACTGAACCTGAATACAAAGCTCCAAATCAGAGTATCGGCTCATCCCTTCTTGCCTGAGGTGAAGATGTCACCTGAATTATTCAAGTGCATCACAGGAGGCTGTTACACCTCCTCTTGCTATTACCCACCCTGTCGGCGCCCTGCAGGGATCCAGTTATCCCAGAGACAAACCTTCCTCACACATACTGCATGTGTGACGTGTCATAGTGTCTGGCATAAATTGACAGTATTACACCAAAAAGCAACAGTGCATAAGCTGAACCGTGGTGCAACTTTTAATTAAAACTTAATGAAGAGAGGATTTACTGTGGGTTGTAACTGCACATCAAAAGGCAATTAATACTTGTGTAACAGTGTTTAGGTTGTAGAATCCCACTTGCGTTATATGTATTAGTGCAATGGGGAAATAGCGCCCCCCCTCTCTGTGTGGCTGGTTATATGTTGCTGGCCCCTGAACTCAGGGTCAGTCTGTGAAAGCTGCACAAGAGGTGAGTTGGATTC
>CAEFZY010032057.1:0-26592 GCA_903066815.1 Brachyrhaphis roseni
AGTGTAAAATTTCCAGTTTGTGCTGTTGCAAATGTTAACTCATCCTCACATAATAGTGATTTATCTGGTTTAGCGAGCATGACTCGAGAAGGGAAAAAATTATATAGTGTTTTTAGCATTTTTGGCTGTAAAAGGATATATGCCCTTTAATAATTCACTTACCTATTCACCCATTCCTAAAACCAATATTTAACAAGTTTGCTACCATTTATTTTGTCTGCAGTAATACCATATTTTCAGTATGTGGATTCATCTCCAGTTCAGTATATAACAGATGACCCTCTATATTATTAATGTTGTGTTTAATGCATCCTATAAAGACCGAATGACGATTGATCCGCTGTCTCTGGTCACTCGTCTCCCTTCCTCTGTAGATCTAAGAAGTCCAAGCTGTCCATCGATAAATCGACAGAGACAGATAACGGCTACGTGTCTCTGGATGGTCGGGTGACCAACCGCAGCAGCGAGGAGGGGCTTCAGCTGCCAGAGCAGAGATGTGACCTACTGACCCGGCCAGACGAGCCGTGCTGGACCCCTCACATCCAGCCCTCACACTCTCACACACCTCACAGCTCAGGGTTGCTCATGACAGGCGGCAACAAGGTAATGACTCAGAAATTCACTTGACTTTATTAGTTGTACAAAGAAATCAGGGAACATTTCTCACTACTTTATTTGGCTTTAAGGAACCTGCATCTGATGAAGCTTCTAGTGAGGAGGATCCTGAAGCGTCCTACAGCGCCCTCCGCAGGGCATCCGAGAGAAAGAACAGCGACTGTACACTCAGAAACCGCAAAAACACACATCTTTACAAGAAACACTATGCTGTGGAGGTAAGCCACGCAGTCTGATTAAAAGAAAAACCACGTGAAATCTGCATCTTAAAAATCACAACCTTTGGTTTTCATCTTTCAGGATGTTCCCAAATCCGGCACCAGCTGCAGCTCCAGATGTTCCAGCATGAGAACCCAGGACTCTGAGAGCACTCGGCATGAGTCGGAAACAGAGGACCTGATGTGGGAGGACTTCCTGCACTGTGCAGAATGCAGGACGTCCTGCACCTCAGAGACAGGTGGGACGGTTTAAACATTCATGGGAAACTTTGGGCTCCAGCATGATGGTTTATACTGTGATTGCTGTTTTTGCAGAGGGAGAAGGAGGAGGGACATCTGTATGTCCTCCATCTAAGAAGGAATACAGGGACGACCCTTTCCATCAGGTGTGAAAGCATATAGTCCAGATATTTACAGCTGGACTTGTTGAATTTTGTGCCTCTATTCTGATGTCTTTTAAGAGTTTTAACCCTTATTTAGGAGAATGGGAAGATCAGCATAGTAGAAATCTGGTCTGTTATTTCTTTTAGATATGGAGTTTTTTTATATTAAATAGAATAAGAAATGACTTCCAGAAAGTACACTCTTTTTCCAATCTGTGTTCTTTCTCTGACCAAGCATTGAACATGTATTTACATTTATATTGTTTACACATAAACCTTAAGTTGGTCAGGACTCTGTTTATCCTTATGTATTTTTTCCATCCACTCAACTTTTTACATATATGCTTAGATGCGACTCTTTAAACAGCCAACAATGAACTCAGAGGATGCCTGCTGCACAAGTCAGTAGTCTTTCCAGTGACTGTGTAGACCGCAACAAAACATTGTGTATTAAGTGGGTTTTTTTTTCTTGGTAATATTTACATTTTCTGCGTTTTTGTGTTAAATAGTCATCGGTTGTTGTTTTTTCTGCAGAGTCATATTCCCTGGCTGCACAGCTCCAACCCCGGCCTGGAGAGGGTGAGCGCCATCGTTTGGGAGGGAAACGAGTGCAAGAAGGCCGAAATGTCCGTCCTAGAGATCAGTGGAATGATCATGAACAGAGTGAGAACCATTTGAGGATCTGTGGAAGGAAATTAACGTTTTATTAAGTCAACCAATGCTGACATTGCTCTCTGTGTTCAGGTGAACCTCTACAGTCCTGGTATTGGCTACCAGGTCTTTGGGAACCTGGTCTCAGTCACACTTGGACTCACACCGTTTGTCTACAGGTATAGAAAACTCCAATGTTCCTAAAATCATTTCATGTTGGAAACTTTCCTGATTTCCACATTTCCTCTGTCCACAGGTTGATCCAATACTGTGACCTGGATCAGTTCACCACGCTTTCAGCCAATGAGATACTCTCTGTTGTTTTGGGGGGAGGCTCTGAATCTGATGCCTTGGTGATCACCATGGTAACACTCAGCTTCCTGGTGCGCGTTTGCCTTATATGGCTCTTCTTCTTCCTGCTCAGCGTAGCAGAGAGGACCTACAAACAGGTAAGAGAATGAAATCCTGAATGATTTCCCATAAAACCAGCAGGTGTTTGTAGCTCCTCTGATCTCTGGATTTCAGAGGCTGCTGTTCGCCAAACTGTTTGGTCACCTGACGTCGGCCCGCAGAGCCAGGAAGTCTGAAGTCCCACATTTTAGACTGAAGAAAGTTCAGAACATTAAGATGTGGCTGTCGCTGCGCTCCTACCTCAAGGTACACGACTAATAATACATATCCATGATCTGACAGAGGTTATATTGGAAGACGTGATACAAATCTGAATGAATTTGCAGAGACGAGGTCCTCAGCGCTCAGTGGACGTCATTGTGTCCTCTGCCTTCCTCCTCACTCTGTCAGTAGTCTTCATCTGCTGTGCCCAGGTGAGAAAATTAGACTTTAATGGTTAACAGACACTTTATGAAGCCCTGGACAACAGTCTGAACTCAAGTTGAAAAATATAACCTTTAATTATTTTCTCTTCAACGTGAGATTATCCTAAGAGATTTATTTTATGGCTTTAAACATCTGTATTAGACGTGTCAAAAGGGTGTTTTAGAAACATCAAGGTGGCTTTGGGGTGACATTTTTTAACACAACTTGGCTGTTTAATACTAATGGTGGTACTTTATTGGAAGAAACATTTTAAAGACTTAGTATTTAGCTGGGTTGTATCTGTAAGTGTCAGTTTAGTTTTTCAACATTCTGATGTTTTTTTCCTGGTACAATGCAGGAAATAAACTTAAGTTATAGAATAGGAGCCCAACTGCAGTAACAGTATCTACAAGTTTGTCTTCTACTCCACCAATCTGCCTCTCCATCTTCCTCCAGCTTCTCCACGTCCATGAAACGTTCCTGGAGTATCACTATAACTGGGAGCTGGTGATCTGGTGCACCAGTTTGTCTCTGTTCCTGCTCAGGTTTGTCACTCTGGGCTCAGAAACCAGCAAGAAGTACAGCAACACCTCCATCCTGCTCACTGAACAGGTATAATGCCGACTGCAGATGCAGCAGAGGATTTTGTTCCCACAGTCGCACTGACCTGTTCCGTGTCTCGTAGATCAACCTCTATCTAAAGATGGAGAAGAAGCCGAACAAGAAGGAGGAGCTGACGCTGGTCAATAATGTTCTGAAACTGGCTACCAAGCTACTCAAGGTACCAACGCTCAGCCTCGTAACTCATCTTAGATCCAGACGGTTTGGATTTCTTACTCTGCTGTCTGATTTTTCTCTCCGTCCAGGAACTGGACACTCCGTTCAGGTTGTACGGTTTGACCATGAACCCTCTGCTCTACAACATCACCCAGGTCGTCATCCTCTCTGCTGTGTCAGGAGTCATTTCTGACTTACTAGGATTTAATCTCAAGGTAACAGCAATAAAGTCCTAGCTGTAGAGTATTATAAATAATTTGACTTCTATTTCCAAATAGAAGTCAAATTCTATATTGCAGGGGTTTTTTGCAGGTTTTTTTTTATTTTGGTAAACTGGTGCTCCTTTCGCTAGGTCAGAGGAAAGAACTGTTCTCATCAAGATCAGCAACCAACCAAAACGTTCTTAGTGTCACATTTAAAAAGATCCAGAGATGTAGTCAGAATAGATTTAATTTATTTGAGGCAGCTGCTTTTTTTTTTTTTACCTGCAGATTGATTTACTGAAGGTATTTTCTCAGCAGTCATCAGCAGAGGACGAATAAAACTTTGTCACATAAATCTGGATAATCGCTGTTTTCACTACCAGAAGCCAACTCTCTGTCCTGTTAATGTTTTATCTTGTAGAGGATACAGATTGAACAATTATCATAGTGTTGTCCCAATCAACTCAACTTGGAACTGCAAAACAGAATAAAACAGAAACTGCAATGGCCCACTTAGTCTCTGGTTCTTTCCTCTGATCCAGTTGTAAACAGTCAGGCCATTTACATACACACTTTTGTTTTTAAACACTTAATCTTCTAGGATGTATGATTCTATAACAATTTAAATGACTTTTTCATATTTTAATAGGGATTACATAATTAATATCACCTCAAATGTTTATTTGCCTGCACTAATTTTGGATGGATGACCTTTAATGAGCTGCAGAGAAACCAGATTATTTGTAAATATCAAACCACTTTTGGCTATTAGACTGTCAGGATATTTGACCTTTCATCATAATCTGACAGTTTAACTGAACTCAAACATTTTTGTCAAAATTGCACCTATTTGTTTATTATAAACACATTTTTTTTCCTCTGCAATCTACTAAAAGTTATTTTACCAAAGATTAGTGCATAAATCTGAACTTGTGTGCACAATTATTTTTATATCTTGCATTATTAGTCAATGTAGGAAAAGTAACTGTTCAGATGTAATGAAACATTCTAATTATGAATATGCAAGTTTCTGGCAAAAAAAGCAGAAAAGCTTTTAATGTAAGATTAAAAGTATTAAAAGGTTAATAATTCCTGCATAGCCAATAGTTTTGATGCCTTTTGTTGTCTAATCTGTTTCCCTTTTCTGTTCGCAGCTTTGGAAGATCAAATCATGACAATAAAGAGAAACTGCGTCTCAGTCTGGACATATCAGTTTCCTGACCTTCAATGTTTCCACTTTGTGCAATTCAGATTATTTATTTAGCCTCTCAGTGTTTCTACTTAAGTTTTGTTTTAATTCTAGGTTGTACAACTTTTGTGTTCTGTAACACAAGACAAAGCTATATTTGCCTTCTGGAAAACATGTTATGAACATAAGTTATGTTCTCAGCTGCACATTACTTTCTTTCTTTTTTTTTTAACTCAAAGGCAAAACATGAAGGGGGTATCTATTTAATGCTGGTAATAGTTACATATCTACAGCAAACAGTTTCAACCCCACATGTACCTGTTCACGTGTTCATGATGGCGTTGTCTGGTGTAGCTGAGAAAATAGATCCATGACTTGTTCTCACCTGGCAGAACACGGCAGCACTTCAACAAACAATCATTGATTAAACCAGATTGTTTCAGGCCTCAGCAGTATTTACAGCAATACATGTGTAGATAGAGAACCTCTCCTGATATAGCTTAGGACAAATAAAAACAGTGTATTCTAACAAGCAGCAAAACCTTCGTTTTAGTGTTTTGTATAATTTGTAGATAAACTTCAGCTGTTTCAGTCTCCTGAGCACATTGAGGTTCTTGAA
The DNA here is from genome assembly GCA_903066815.1 of Brachyrhaphis roseni. Lineage (NCBI taxonomy): Eukaryota > Metazoa > Chordata > Actinopteri > Cyprinodontiformes > Poeciliidae > Brachyrhaphis > Brachyrhaphis roseni. The sequence goes on from CAEFZY010032057.1 coordinate 5,472, forward strand.
CGGAGAGTTGGTTACTTTTAAAGATGCTGTTTTATGTTGTTCAGTGTTGATCAAAGGCATTTTTATATACTTCACTGGATTTCACAGATCTCTCTGCCGTACAGCCGGTCTGAGACGACGCATGTTAGTAACGTCTGTATGCAAATGAGAAATATGCACTTTAACATCAGATTTTATGGGGTAGAAAGTTACAAATGTTTTTGTGGTCACATTTCTATGTACCTCACTTGTGTTGGAAGTAAATGCTAGCTAGCACTTTTCTATTTTGACAATTCAAATCATTCTCTGAAGGAAATCCTACGTGGTACGTAAAGTTGTGATTAGATGCTGACATAAAGAAGCCTCAAAACAAGTTCGAGTTGTAAAGTTGCTAGCGTTATCATTTCTGTCTCGATAGCATTTGAGGAGGAAGACCAAAGTGCTTATTTAATTGTTTTTGTCTCTGCTGGGAAAAGAATGTATTTTTAGCATTACGCTTTAAAATTGATTTATTTCCCTTCAGAAATACTTTGAGTATTGTTTGGTTTTTATTGACATTTGTAACGGCTGTTTATTCTTTACGTTCTGAAAGCAGAGGCATGATTTACTGTTTTAAAAACATGCTTGATTTATATGAAAGTGACTAAAGGTATCAGACTATGTTGTAATGCTGTTTTTCAGAAAGTCTGAATATTTAGCTTTTTTTGTGTGTCTGAGCTCTTCTTTTTGTAAGAAAAATAAAAAATATTATTGAATTTCTGGCTCTGTTCTTTTTTTAAGTCTTTTTTTTCCCCATCAGTGGGAAAAAGACTTTATAAAGCATGTTATGAAACTGATAATAGTTTAAAATCCTGAAAAGTTTATGGTGCAATCCAATCTGATTCTCAGGGTCAGATGAAGTAAAAATATGTACATACACATAAATACTTATATATATATAATGTCCATTATGAGACCAAAGGACAAGTTAGTGTGGATCATTTGAGCTAATTTTCAATGTCTCATTTGAGGAAATTTACATCATCATGCTATATTATACATCATTCTATACACTTTCTTTTTAGCTCCTTTTCAACATATGTACATCATTTATGGTAATTTTGCACGTCATCCTATCAAAGGACATAAAAAAAAGACCTCAAACTCCACATAACACAGTAAAACATGGAAAATGACACATAGTACAGTGACCGATTTTTCCACTTTTCAATGTCATACTATGACTAATTTTTCCACATTTTCGACATCAGACTCATCTTTGCCCTTTTTTGACGCTACGCTATACTGTCATTTTTGCACATTTTCAGTTTGGACTGTGTCACACAGAGAAAAAACAGCAGTTTGAACATTTTATTAAAATAAAAACCAGTCGCTCAGACCCCGGCAGAAGACTTGCATGCCAAGAATCGCTAAGAGCTTTGATGAACGGGGCGAGGATCGAAGTAGTCTTCACCTTAGCGCCCAGACGCTGGTGGTGGAGCACAACCTGGACAGGGAGGAGCCAGGGAAGATGAGGAAGTGGAGGAGGTGGGTCCATGGATGTTGGATCTCATGAAAGATTGATTTTTTTTTAACGCCATACTATAGTATGACTTCTTTTTTCACATTTTTCATGTTAATATATACTGTGATTGATTTTTTAAATTTTTCGACATCATACTATGACAAATTTTTTAACATTTTCAACGTTGAACTATACTAAGACTGATTTATTCACATTTTTGACAACATACTAAAATATGACTTCTTGCACTTTTTCGACAGCACACTATATAAACTATGACTCATTTTTTCACATTTTTGATGTCATACTAAACTGACTGACTAAACTGTATGACTTTTTTGGCACGTTTTCGACGTCATACTATACTATGACATTTTTGGCACTTTTATGACTTTTTTTGCACTTTTTTGACGACATACTATACCATGACTGCTTTTTGCACATTTTTGATGTCATACTGTACTTTGACGTTTTTGGCACTTTTTCGACTATACTATGAGATTTTTGGCATTTTTCAACGCCATACTATACTATGACTGCTTTTTGCAAATTTTTGATAACATACTATTCTATTACTTTTTTGGCACGTTTTTGACGTCATTCTATACTATGACTTTTTTTGCACTTTTTCGACATCAAACTATACTATAGGACTTTTCTTGCACTTTTTTGACAACATACTATACTATGACGTTTTGGCACTTTTCGACGCCATACTAAGCTATGACTGTTCTTTGCAAATTTTTGACATCATACTATTCTATGACATTATTGACACGTTTTCGACGTCATTCTATACTATGACTCTTTTGGCCATTTTTCGACGTCATAGTAAAAAAAGTCATAGTATACTATGACTTTTTTTGCACTTTTTCGACGTCAAACTATGCTATGACTTTTTTTGCACTTTTTCGACAACAGACTATACCATGACTGCTTTTTGCACATTTTCGACGTCATTTTATACTATGACCTTTTTGGCCATTTTTTGACGTCATATTATGCTAATACTTTTTTTGCACTTTTTCGACGTCATACTATACTATGACTTTTTTTCCAACATACTATACCATGACTGCTTTTTGCACATTTTTGATGACATACTATACTATGAGATTTTTGGCACTTTTTCAACTCCATACTATACTATGACTGCTTTTTGCATATTTTCGATAACATACTATTCTGTGACTTTTTTGGCACGTTTTTGACGTCATTCCATGACCTTTTTGGCCATTTTTTGACGTCATACTACACTACGACATTTTTGGCACTTTTTTGATGTCATATTATACCATGAATTTTTTTGCACTTGTTTGACGACATACAATACCATTACTGCTTTTTGCACATTTTTGACGACATACTATACTATGACTGCTTCTTGCACGTTTTCGACAACATACTGTAGTATGACATTTTTGGCACTTTTTCGATGACATGACTTTTTTGGCACTTTTTCCGACGTCATACTATACTGTGACTTTCTTGGCACTTTTTCTGACGTCATACTATACTGTGACTTTTTTGGCACTTTTTCAACGTCATGTATACTATGACTTTTTTTGGCACTTTTTTGACGTCATACTATACTATGACTGTTTTTTGCACATTTTTGACGTCATACAAGATTTTTGGCACTTTATCAACGCCATACAATACTATGACTGCTTTTTGCACATTTTCAACGTCATACATATGTTGATATGTGTCATACATATGACATTTTGGCACTTTATCGACGTCATACTATACTGTGCTTTTTTTGCACTTTTTCGACGTCATACTATAGTATGACCTTTTTGGCCATTTTTCGACGTATAGTATGACTTCTTCATTGTCATACTATACTATGACTTTTATTGCACTTTTTCGACAACAGACTATACCATGACTGCTTCTTGCACATTTTCGACGTCATACTATACTATGACTGTTTTTTGCACATTTTTGACGTCATACTATTCTATGACTTTTTTGGCACGTTTTCGACGTCATACTATACTATGACGTTTTGGCACTTTTTCAACGCCATACTATACTATGACTGCTTTTTGCACAATTTCGACGACACACTATACAATGACGTTTTGGCACTTTTTCTACGTCAAACTATATACTATGACTGTTTTTTGCACATTTTTAACGTTATACTATACTATGACTGTTTTTTGCACATTTTTAACGTTATACTATACTATGACTGTTTTTTGCACATTATCGAAGTCATACTATTCTATGACTTTTTTCGCACTTTTTCGACGTCATACTATAATTTGACATTTTTGGCACTTTTTCGACGACATACTATACTATGACTGTTTTGGAACTTTTTTTTTTTACGTCATACTACAGTATGACGTAAAAAAAACCTGTACGTCAGTTTTTACTGGATGACGTACTATACTATGACTGTTTAGTATAAAAATAGTATGTTTTTCCACGACATACTATACTATGACTTTTTTTGGCACTTTTTCGACGACATACAATGGCTTTTTTGACACTTATTCGACGTAATATTATGCATTGACTGTTTTTTGCCCATTTTTGACGTTATACTATGCTATGACTGTTTTTTGCACATTTCTAACGTTATACTATACTATGACTGTTTTTTGCACATTTCTAACGTTATACTATACTATGACGTTTTGGCACTTTTTCATTGTCATACTTGTCATTACTTTTTTTGTACTTTTTCGACGTCATTCTATACTATGACCGTTTTTGAATATTTTCGACGTTATACTATACCATGATTTTTTGGCACTCTTTCAACGTTATACTCAATGTTCCAATTTTTCATGTAGCTGGGCATACGCCCAGCTACATGTGTATACACAGCCTCCCTGAGCACACTGAGGACCACACATCAGGTGTGCGCACTCAGGGGGGGCAACTACATATGTTTGAGCATGTCACGTCACGTCAACCCCTCAACCCCCCGACTACCCCCTCCAAGAGACATTGTATCGCATGACGTCGAAAGTGAGCTAAAACATATCTAGCATCAAGTCCATGAGGCCAAACGACACTGAAGCCAAAATTTAAATCAAAAGAGATATCGAAAACAAAATATTGCCTCTTGTAAAAAAGACGACAGCCCGACCGTCTAATAAAACGTAAAATCTCAACAAGTTTAAACACCAAACAATTAAATACATAACGCGTAAAGATTGAATAAATAAGACACTCAAATACTTACTAGCCTCATTATGGGTCTTCCCGTGTTTTTCCATTTTTGACCAAGAGGGGGCGCTCTATCTTTCCGCCTCAGTGAGAGGCACTCGGTGTGGTTGCTGACGTGCCGCCTGTATTCGCGTAAAAAGTAACATTTTATAAACTGTAATTTTTTTTTCTGAAATAAAATGCCGATTAAGTGAATGGTCAAACGAATGGATCAACAAAACACCAGATGGACAGATGAAATATTAACGCAATAAAACAGAACATCTGGAAGAAAACTTAATTTTCATACTCTATTTCCTTCCTTCATACTTCTCCGGAACTGCAAAGTACATTTAGCAAACGTCATACTTTTCTCTCACAGAGTAAAAACTAGTTAGACAAACCGAGTCCAAAAAATCTTTTTATTAGAACAATACAGCAGATATAAAGGTCTATTGCAAATCAAACACTCCCATCAGAATGGAATATGTGCTTCAACAGACAATATGCTCTCTGCAAGAGAAATAAATTAAGATTGTTAAAACAAATAGAAAATGAGAGAAGAAAAGCAATAGAACAAAGCAAGATCTTTTTCTTCTTTTATAAAATATATGATGCAAAGAAGAGAAAGCAGATCACTCAACTTGCTGATTAAGAACTTGCAAACCTAAATTTCAAACAATAATTGAAACATAATTCAGGAAAAAAAGCCCCAAAAAGATTCTTTTGTTATGCAAATGTAAAAATTTGGTATAACCTGAAAACCTGAATTGAAAAAGTTCACCTTTTATCAATCACCAAGTGTCGTCTCAACATCTGAGACTAACCATGAGCCCTTAAAAAAGCAGGAACTTTTAAAAAGATAACGTCAGATTAAACATAACTGTTTATAAGTGACTTTATCTTTGGTCGCCAAGTGTTTATTACAATCTAACAAAGAAAATAAATAACCTGAAATTAAAGCCTGCGTTAAATTGGATACATAAAACGCAAATGAAAAAAAAATTCTTCAAGAAGAAATTATCCTCATCCTTAATGAGAGCAACTCAGGATGAGGATTAAAACAAACTGCATCTATATTTAAGGAGACTGCAGTTTGATCACAATTATAAAAAAATAATAGATATGATCGAGGCCTTGCTTATAAAAATATCCTGGGTAGGTTTAATATGTTTTAATAAATCATTTAGAGGAGTGTGTAGAAAAAATAATTTTATATGGGTAGAACAGAAATGAGATTTACATTTATATAGATAATTTAACAGTATAAGGACAAATTAAAGTCGCTACATATAAAGATTGGTTTTTGTTTTTTGTTGTTACGCTTGTATTTCTGTTTCAAGATTTTGGATCAGTATTCAAGGCTCAGACAGAAATTCAGTGGTTTTCTTGTCAATGTTTATTCAACCAGAGATGTGACCCCTAAACAGCTGCAACAAAATATCAACTGCTAATATTTTGTAAATTTTCCTGGAAATCTCAATTACTTAAAAACAATCTAAAGCTGTGAGAAAGAAATCCCACCACCGCCATATTTATTTCCCTGCCACCGTACGGGTGGACACCTCTACCCCACTTTAATTATCATGTAACATATTGATTTATTCATATTTTATAACATGTTTTTTGTATTTTTTTTTAAATAAATTTCATACAAATCTATAACCAAACGTTTAGAAATCTTATTTACATTTTTTTTTTTAATTAAAAGAGACTATGAACCTTTTGTCCCATCCATCTTAACTTACAAAGCTTAATAAAGGAAGAACTCTGAAGGCCTTTTTCACTCAAATGTTTTCAATCCTCATCAGAAAGTGACTCGGAAAACAGCATTCACCAAAGGAGAGGAAAAAAAAAAAACACCACTCAAAATGCTTGTGAAGTTGGTTCATTAATCCAAGAATCAGATCAATGCAAACACAAAGACGAGTTTTAAACCTCCCGTTCCGTCCCAACCTACTTAACATAACGGGCTGCCGTAGAAGAAATGTTTGAGCCATAGAAACAGAGCCAGAAGTGTTTGGTGTGAAAAAACGGAGACAAAATTAGAGCAAGTCCATTTTTTGTCTATCAGATTAACAGCGCCCCCTGGGGGGTAAGCCACTGTGGTCTTCGGTTGCAGCGATGAGATCTGTGTAAGGTTCTGTCTGAAGAGTGAGTGAGGGTCTGTGCATATTACATGAGCCAGTGCCGTCTCGTATACTGTCAGTGAATGAGTGAGTCAAAGTGTGTTTATGCGTGTGTTAAAGCATGCCATCCTCAGTGCAGCCGCCCCCTGCAGTATACCGAAACTCCTGCAAGTTAGAGACGCCGTGAAAATGGACGAAAGCCCCGGCGACTACCAGGATGTGGAACAGCTGGTGGGAGTGGAACTGTGACAAAAAGAGAAACACACAGCAGCAATGAGTGGGGAGACATACTGAAACTCTAACCACAACATACGTATCACGTGTTTGTTCGACACTCACCCAGATGTCACACTTGCCAGGGAAGAACCTTTCTGGGATGCGAGCAGCGTACAAACAGGCGCCGGTGATGTAGAGCATCGCCATGAGAAACAGCCAGCCCATCTGACCGATGGTGGTGGCTTTGATCAGACCCTCGCTGATAACAAAGTGAAGGGTGGGAACCACGCCGCTCAGACCCAAACCTACAAACACTCCTAGGAACAGACAGGAGAATTCAGTAGATCACAGAGAAAAACACAAAACAGCATATGAGGGCTGGCATCTGTCATTTATTCATTTATGAAATGCCAAACTGAAGCTTAAGCTTACCTGCTCTGACAGCTCTGTACTGTGGAGTAGCGAAAAAGTCACATTGTGAAACTGTGATGGCAGCCAGACCCAGGACACACACAATTATCAGGTAGATGAAGCAGGGCTGAGGCGAGCAGTAGAAAGAATAGTACAACCAGGGGACGAAGGAGCCCATGATCAGGAAGGCAATCCCACTGTAGTCCAATCTGAACATAACATAAGTCAGTTAGTAAGAGTCTTTTACTTTCTATACTTTCACTGGCACAAAAATAAAAACAGTTGTGTGTCTTACTTGGAAAAGATTCTGGACACGCCCTCAGAGTGACAGTAGACTGTGTGGAAGAGCCAAGAGAAGGAGAGGCAGAGGATGGCTCCGAGGAAAAACATCCCAATTGCTACCTTCTCTTGGAGTGGAGCCACAAAAGACATGTTGGGTCTGAACATGTACATGAGACCCAGGCAGAGGAAGAACAAACAGCCTGCAGGAAGTAGGAGAGAGGAACAGTAATGGTAAGAGTGAGAATAAGAGGAGTGAGTCATAATTAAAGGGAGAAAATTCAGAAATAGATTATAGTTTGCAGTAATACACTAGTTTTTTTTTGTTTGCTTTTGTTTTTACAATAACTGTATTTGGCTGTAACTGTGGCTCAACTGTAGGTCTGGGGCTTCCCTGATGTAGATGATTTATCAAACCACTAGATGGCAGAAGAGAGCTCCAAAAAATAGTTTTGCAACGTTGGCATAAAACCAACGAGTTCAGCCAAAAGGTGCACTGAAAAGAGCACCTTCTCTCCGTCAGTAGATTAAATGCTCAACTTAGTCTGAGTCCTTGGCATTCAATCAATCATACTTTCAACAGTTCTTATGCAAGAAACTGAAACTGCTTCTTAAGCGTTTTAAACAGTAATTCTGTTAGCTAACAGATTATTGTACAATCTGGCTAAATATGAACATTAAAGGATAAACTGAGAGAAAGTTTCTATTTCAGTCCTAATTATGCTTTGTGCTGTAAGAGCTTTGTTCTCTAACGCATTCTCTTGAAACAAAACGTTTATGTTCGGATCACAGATTGAGGTTGAGATGAGAGTGTGAGCTGCGTACCTAGCAGGTGTGTCCAAATGTTCCCCGTCTCTGTGTGGATTCTGAAGATGCTCTTGAAGCAGGCGCGAAATGAAGGCATCGGTGGTCTGTGGCCGTGAAGCAGGAAGTCGTTGTCTTTCAGCCAATCCGGGAGCACGTCGTGAGGGATGACGCGCCACCGACCCTCCCACATCTGTTTGGTAAACAAAACAGAAGGCACCTTAAGTCATTTTTGCCCAAAGACACCAAGAGCCAGCAAAAAGTATACGATACAAAAGCCTTTAACTAAACACAAGATGTTCTTTATCAGAAGCAGTTGGTTGCTTAATAAATGGCGGAAATTAGGAACGTGTTTTTGTGGCACTGGCTCCAGCACAGGAAATTACAGCTGGGAGTAACATCTACAGTGTCCAGCGAAGATTTCAACTTCACATTATCAGATTTGGCGTTGCCTGATGTAAATAAATTAAGTGAAGTCTGATATAGTAAACATGACAGACAGTGAGAGGAGAAGCGCCTGAAAGATTAATTGCAGTCATTTACAAACTGCTGGCTGTGATTTTAGAAGACAGAGTGCATAAATCTACACACTCCAGCAATATCATCTAATCTATCAATGGTAGGGATCTGTTTATACAGGATGACCTTAGCGTATGCTTGCCTTATTACTTTCCAAACTATTGCAATACACACACAAGTTAAGTATGAGTTTAAATTGGTTGTTAAATTGTTCACAGTGGTATATTTTTGACAGCTGATGTCAATTCTATTTTCAAAGCTGTCCAAGTAATTAAGAGGTCCAGTCAGGTGTTCCACTAATGGTCCAGATGACAGCTGGTTCTGAGCAGCATAACAAAGCAGAACTGCAGGCCTCTGCTGCGCACATTTAAGGGGAATCAAGCACACAAAGTGCTACTGACAAGGTTAAAGCTGGTACTGCAGCCAACTATCTGCAAACTGGATATATTAAACCAGGGTACTCAATACGAATCCAAAACCAAGTCATCAATAATAGCAGGTAGAGATTGTTTTTACAACCCATTAATACAATAACTATGATTAATGACTGTATAGGTTTATACATTTTCAATTTTGGCCCATGTCCAAATATGGCTAGTTAGAGTCTGTATTTACAACTTGGACACCATGGCTGTAGTTTACTTTAGGGCACAAGCCTGTCATATTTTTTATGGTTTTATTAGTAGCTGTTTTTCTTTTTACTGTGTGGATTTATTGAGCGTCTCAGTAAAACAAACACCTGGGTGGAGCTTAGTGAGAAATATGAGCTAAAGTACAGTCACCCTAAACATGTGAACACTAACAGAATTAAAGGTGTAAAAAAGTATTTTTACCTTATGTACAAACTCCTCCATCTTTTCCATGGCGTGGTGAGCTTGTAGCAACGGCGTTCTCGCCATAAAGCCTTCGTCGCTGCTTTTCTCATCCTCACTCTGATCCCTCTCCTCTCCTCCTCTGTCATCCTCTTCATGGCACTCAGGGACAGACTGAAACAGGGCAGACAGACATTAGACTGGATTCACACCAAAACTTTCAGAGCTTACAGACATTTTCTTGAAAGGTAGATCATAAGAGAATGTTTGCCAAAGTGCCAATTAATCACGTTAATGAACGTCACAAAGGAAAGCAAACCAGGAGAATTGGTGAAGTTTGACTCAACTATAAACCTATTGGGTTTGTTTTCCCTTCCCTGAAAGGCTTTGGACTATTTTGTATCAAATAATTACTGTACATGTGTAACAAAATAAAGAAATTTAAAAGAACAGAAATAAAATGGGAAGGTACACAGTTCAATAAGATTTTAAACTGCTTTAAAGAAATCTTACAGCATTTGCGACCACTTTTGAACCTTTTAAAAACATGACTTTTATTTTGTAATACCATTAAAAATCACTGCAGATGTCTGGATTGGAAGAGTAGGACTAAAGTTGATCAATTATCTAACTATGAAAGATTAAACCATTTATTTTGAAGAGAATACAATGGCTTTATTTTGAAATATCCACATTTGAAGAAATTTGGATCATAATTATACACCATCACATAACATATTCAGGTTTTTACTTTGGAGTGTGAACGCAAACCTTTTTAAAAGAATGACTGTTTTGATGCCTGCGCATATATGTTAGAAATTTGAAACCTAATTGGATTATTAAATAATTGACCAACAAGGACATTTTAATGACAGAGCTGATTTGGTTAAATAAAGCAGACGCAGCCACTGCCTGCCAATCACAAACAGGAAGCTCAACAGTCAAAAAGTGTGAATTTAGTCTAACAACTCGAGACACAGCTGGGCAGCCATGGCCGCCTGGTGATAAATATGTAGTCATTAATCAGAACTGGTGTACAAACAAACAACAGACGTAACACACACACACTGAAACAGCGATGCTTCAACAAAAAAGTGAAAAACAAAAAAGAAATCAGGTGGAAAAGCGTGATAAGCACAGCAGTGGAAACAGCTGAAATCATCCAAACCTCCATTGTACACATAGTACTTCATTGTGAGCGAAGATAACAGAAAATAAAAATGCACCTTCTGTTGTTGTAGCTCTAAAGGAGGAAAGAAAGTGAGGAAATTCAATGAGAACATAGAAATAAAAAATGAGAATGCAGTCTGATGCAAAACCTATTTAAAAGAAAAAAAAAAGAAACAGACCAAAAATTCCTCTGGTTCAGCCCAGTTCCTGTCTGCTCTTAGAATAATGCCCCTTCTGATGAAATGTACTTCTCAGTTTCTGTGGTTTATGGGCAGTTTTTTCATCTGCTAATGTTACGTTTGTACATGTATCAGTGGTGCTTAACCATGCATTAGGACTTATTTCAGTCAGCTGCAAAGAGAGATAGCACTCACTAATCATGCTACATAACTTGCAAAAGATGCTAACGACAGCTCATAAAGTCAACTTGCAAACATTGTCTTTGCTTTACATAATAAAATCAGAACTCGCTAAAATTGGTATCAGCAGATCAGAGATCGTCCTTAATTTTCTGACTAGCAAATCTCAAATAAGATTAAATATGAGGGGGGAAAAATTAAATGTGGAACCCCAAAATTGGGTTTCTTGTTTTGGTCACAGTCGTTTCGGTTGATTTTTAGTTGGAGCTGGAGGTCTTAAAATTGGTTAACAGACCACAAAACACAAACTAAAACCACTTCTTTTCTGATTAACATTTCATCAGAAAAGTCCTGTCATCACTGAAATCTGCAGTCGTGTGGTTTGGTGGCAGATGACACAGGATGTCTGAGTGACATCTGCTCTTGAGGAGCTTCTGTTAATAATCAGAAAACATTCAAAGCCTGAAACAACCCATGTTCTTGGACATTTTTATGTTTCTCACATTAAATCCCCTCAGAGACCTGCACATGCAACATGTGACCTAACCTCCGCTATTCAGCCTCCGACTGGCCAGAAGGGTAAAGGCTCTGGGGTCAAATTTCAGTCCGTATAAAAGTGTCTGGATGTTGGGCCAACGATATGAACCGTCCCCTTTTGGAGGCGCCCAGGTTGGCTGCTCATCTAACACACCCAGTTATTTATTCCTTCATTACAGTTGTAGTCATACTTCAGCAGAAAGCCTTTCCAGTTCTCAGAACTGATTTCAAAGTAACAACACCTGAGACTCCTAGGGGAAGCTTCTATGAAAAGCCATCGGTGTGTTTGCATAGTTCATCCAGATCCAGATCCACAAAACAAAATAGTTTTCCTAATCACTTCCTGGGAAAATGTAAGTGTAAATACATTTTATTTTTTTCAGTCCAGCAGAAGGAAGATTTCTTTTTCTACTTTCACTAAAATAAACATGAAAACCAAGCTCATCTTCACGTGAACTTTTCTGATAACACCATTACAAATCCCCCCACGGTCCCCCGGAGTAATTTTGTCCACTTAAGCAATGTTATATTTGGGGTGTGTGTACACAGATGCTCACACTACGTCTGATAAAGAAGGTTGGAAGCCTTATCAGTGAAATGCACACATTCTGAGCTGAATTACAAAACATGATCATTAGAATGCCTGTTTATTTATTTCTCTTGGGCATTTTTGATGGAGTGAGGCAGAAGAAAGTGTCATAGAACAATAAGTTAACATATATATATATATGTACACACCAATGACGGTCAAAAATGTAACAATGTGATAAAGCTGTAAATCAGTGAGCCACTTTGTGAATGTTGCTCAGGTTAAAAGTGATTTTTAATTGGGGCCTTTACTCCAATACTAAAATCAAATGCAAAAACAACAAACAACATATTTTTAAGATCAGATACTTACTTTACCTCAATTATTTACAATGATTTAAATTTTGGACAATAAAACTACATTTCCCCACATATCTTGATTGATAAGCAGAGATAGGAAGAAAAAGGTGTTTGGGAGCTCTTTCTACCTAGAAGTAAATCAGGATGTTTTTCTTCTGATTCCCAGAAGGCCAGACTTCTTCTCTGTCACAGAGGGCATATATCCTGCTCCCCTCAGGCTCATTACCTCCATGTTGTTCTTTCTGGTCAATTTCACCTGACTAATGACCGGTTTTCTGCAAACACGCCCGTCACACGCTTGCATTTTGAGGTATCTGCTGCTTGATGGCGTTTAATAGTGAGTCAGCAGGAGCTGACCTCCCTTCCACTAGTCAGTGTAAAAACAGAAGGAGCAGAAAGCTAAGAGGAACACAGATGAAACTCTGGAAAGTCAGAGTAGAACGTGCCAGAGAGGGAAGAGCTCAACTCTGCACACATTAACCCTCAGAGCAGGGCAGAGATATTCAACATGTGACTCATATGCTCACTGCCGACTTGGGATTAAAGGAAAAGACACTGTGACCCTCAGTAGCGGCCTGTTCTGAAGACAGGACACTGTGCTTCCTGTTCTGACCAGGTGGAGAATGTGAATGCTCTACAGGCACAACAACAGAGACCCTTTAAAGTAAGAGTGCTTAAATCTGCCACTTTAAAGTTTTTTGTTTTCCTTCACTCAACAAATGAACAACAGGTGTTCGATTGGGATTACGCAACTGAACGGCATAATCGACCACTGTTGCACCATAAAGTTTCAGCTAATTTCACTTCCCTAGCAGCTCACACAATTTTTAAAATAGGCTTAATAGGAAATTTTTGCACAGAATTTGAACCAGGTGAAGCTAAACTATTCCTCTTGATGAGTTTTAGAGAGAACATGTTTACAGACAAAGGTTGTTTTACCTTATATGCAAAATGTATATTTTATTATACAGTTTTGTGTTAATTACTGCTCTGAGTGTGTTGTTCTTTCATGTTTTCAGTTTGTATAATCCAGGCAACAATTAATTGATTCCTAAACTTGTTGAGGATTACTTCAATAATCATCACGATTAAACCGATTAATTGTTTCAGCTTTATTACCCAGCAAATTTAACAAACTTTATATAAGTATTAAAGTCTGCTCGTATTCCAGAGATGAAATTAAAAGCTGCAAAACTGAATCTGAGTGCAGTTCAGATTTTTATGAAGTTAATTTTCTAACTGTGCATTATAATGTCTACTTGTTAGCTTTATTGGAAGCCATCAAGTTGCTCTAGAAAACAACAGAACATGTCCAAATACTAATTCACTTCTGTGCCATAAAAAATTATATTAAAGCAAGAACAGCCTCAATCGAGCGAGGGCAGCTGAAGACAGAAGTGTACCAGATAAAATCTGGTGGTAAACAGGATGTGGGATACCAGCCTGAAAGCTTCACCACACACACACACGCACACCCCCACACACACCAACAGACAGCAAGCCATGAACGAGTGAAACAAGGCCTTGTTTAGGGGACAAGGGGGTTGGAAACCATGCCTTGCTGTGAACCGAGGCAGGTGTTTTCTGATGCCGTCTCAGGTTTACGTGTTGTGTTACAGCAGGTAAAAAAAAGGTTGAACCCCAACACACAGCAAAATAAAAAAAATAAAAAAAGGATTGTGTTTCAGACGGCTCTTTCCTGCTGAAGAATAGAAGTGACCGCTTACACACAGCACCTGAAAACGAACGAAGTGTTGACTCAGTGCGTCTGGTGCATTAGTTTAACCGGGTCCATTGTCAGATTTGTTTGCTCTCTTTCCAGTCAGGCCGCCATTATACATATAACAACAGATTTCTTTATGGATCTGTGGTTAAATAACACATCGCCATTAACTTAGACAGGACCTGACTGATGAAGCAGAGCCAGCTTCATCACAATGCAGCTCTAATTGCTACAGCACGGTGTGAGTCATCAGAGTCTGCAGAGCCTTGAAAGTGGTGCGGTTATCAATAAGTGGAGGTGGATGTTGGGAACCTTGGACAAAGAGGCTCGTGACCAAGGCATGCAAACTCAAACTTCAAGCTGCTGCTTGTACATCCGACTTAATAATCCATTATATTGCAGCAAACTGAAAAAAATAAATATCTAGAATCGATTCCTTTCCTTTGTTTGTCTTGAAAGAAAATTGATTTCACTTCTTCTGGGTTTCTCTAGTAGGTATTTTGCAAGTTTAAAAAAATATAAATTTTACTCAAATTCTTGAACCAGATTTCTTTTGACAAGACTTATTTTTCGAATGTCAGTTTTTTATTCAAGGCTTTTCACAAACTTTAAAAGCACCCTACTCATAATATTATTTAAAATAAATAAAGTATTTCCGCCCCACCATCAATAGGTCGATTCAAAAACACACTGAGATGAAAATGAGCAGAAATGAAAAGGTAGATAGAAAAAAATTGCACGTCTTCAGAAAGCTTTGAGCGCTACTTCTCAAGATAACTTCAGGAAATAAAATCTGTCCCTTTTAATTTTTTTAAGTCATGCTTTTCTGCATGTTTAAAGTTTTTATATTTCCCCAGAGAACTGATAAAGCTCTGCTATTTGATCTCTGCTGTAGCTCTTTAGGCTTAAGAGTGGCTCAATAGTTCTTTAAAGGAGACTCCAAACTTTTCCAATTCAGCTTCAAAAATCAAGTTCAAAATTGCTCTTTAGAAGATTTTACTGAGTTTGAAACATAATCTGCTTATCACTTTACATGTTGTTCACAAAGATTTGAAATTTCCTTTTTTCTTTCTTTTTTAATTTAAGTGAGAAAAGGCAGTGATGTATCATTTTGCTTTCAAACGGCCGAACGGGTCAGCTTCACGCCCTCAACTTCTTAATGACTCCTCTTACATTATTAACGTTGGGATGCGAGTTTTGGTTTTGTTTTACAGTGTGACCCAGTAAAGCCCCCGCCATGCCACATGCCTCTGAACAAAGCCCCAAAGCTGCTGACAGCAGGCAGGTGTGTGTGTCCTGTACTCACGCCATGGTGTGAGGGGCACTCTGTGGTGCTGAGGTGACTGGTTGAAGAGCCTGAGGTGTTGGGTGTGTTTTTCTCCCGTGGACTCATGGAACCTGCAGGTGAGCAGTTTGTGGCGTTTTCTGTGAGGTTAGAGTTTCTGTGTCGCAGCACGAAGGCCGGGCCCTCGTCTGGCCCCTCGGCCCTGACCGTCTCTTCTTCGTCCAGCTTGAGAGGCTGGACTGCCTTCTTTATTTGAAAACAAGAAGTATCTCCGCTGGAGCTGGACAGAAGACTGAGGGGTGCAGCCACCAACCGAAAAAAGATCTGAAACGATTAGAGAGTGGGAAGTTCAAATAAAAGTCATGCAGGCAGGCTAAAGCTCAAACTTCAATGCATTTTATTGGGAATTCATGTGGTAGACCCAACACAAAATGGTGCATTTAAGTGAAATGGAAGGAAAATATACATAAATAGAGCCACTTGTTGCCATGGTTACAACTGTAAATCTTTTGTGGTCTGTGTCTACCAGCTTTTCACATGTGGAAACAGAAAGTATTACTCATTCTTTGCAGAAAGAATTCAACCTCTCCACAACTTTCCAACCTCATCCTTACAAGAAATGTATAAAAGCTTCCCCTCTGCATGATGCTGCCACTGCCATGTTTTACCATAGCGTCTTACAAAAGTTTTTTGCTGTCCCAGACATGGCTCACATTGACTAAATGAGTTGATTTCTGCAGCAACTGGTTGCACTTGAATTTATTTAGCTGAATTAATTCAATTGATAATTTCATTTCCCTTTGGGATAAATAAAATATTATTGAATTGAGCTTGTTGCAAAATGTATGAATATTAAATACCTGGGTTGTAGCTGAAGTTTCTGAACTTGAAGATGGGTTTGAGTCGAGGCTTTATGGGACTAAGCTGGAGAGGAACTGCAGTCCAGAGAGAAACTGAAGGAAAGGGAAAAATAATGACTGATATTAGTCCCAATTTACTGCAAAAAATACAACAGATCAAAAGAAAAACAACACTATAACATCAACGTAAAAATGTAAAGATAATTCAAACACGGCAGACTAAAAACAGTTAGCTGAATAAAACCTTCAACACTTTTAACCAGTCCCAAACTTTAAATAAAAGATGTCAAGTAACTGAAGTCAGCCTCCAAAATATCCCTCAGTGTCTTGTCTGAATCACTCCATTATGCCATCCACCCTAAATGCTGCATTTAACAAGAGTTGCAAACAATAAGAAGCTGCCAACTTGCTGTCATGGTGAGTTGCTTCGCAACGAGAGGTGTCAAGGACAGCAACAAGACATTCACATACAGGAAGCTGAAGTAATTGTTTTGCACTGTAGCGTTCCTCTTAAACAGAGCTAGCTGTTAATGTACCAGAGTTAAAATGTGAGCCCATCTTTAAATAGATTAAAGAAGCTTCCGATGGAAACAGCTGCATTAAACTTGTAAACAGTTCTACAGAAAAGCATATGCTGTTATTTGAACTGCAGGTTTCCAAAAAGGACGACCAAAGCTTTAACAATTTGGAAATAATCAGGAATGCAGCTGCAGACTCACTTCCACATACTGCTGCTTGCCATATGTTTACCTCCCATCTTTCACCAGGCTCCAGTGAGGCCAAATTGATGTAAATATGTCCCAAAGGTTAGCATAGGGCTGCTTCATTTAAACTCTCACCCCGCCCCACACGCATACATTAAAGCTCATTACTCGTAGTGGGAAAAATAATCCTTCTGGTAAACAAGAAAGTTTCTTCAACACATTTTGAAAGAGGACTAAAGGTAATAGGAGAAAGAAACAAATACTAGTACCAACATGTTTTACACATGAACCTTCAAAAAGCGATGTTATTCACTCGGGCCAGTTTTTCACTCAGTGATGTCTTATCGATTTCTATTTCTGCAGCCCAACTATTATCAAAAATAACCATATCACTTTTCTCTGGTAGCCACTGCCACATTTCCTGTCATGTTGGAAAGTTTGCCTTCTCAGCTACTTTTGATGTGATTTTTTTTCAACCGTAGTTTAGCCCCCAGGAGGATAGACTCATGTGATCGCAGTGCGAGCACAATCTGTCCTTTTGACAATTTGAAAAGGTCCGGAAAGCAAAAAAAAAAGAAAAAAAGAAGGAAAATGTATCCACCACGAAACGAACATTGTTCACTTTACTTTGTTCGAGAAGTTTGATGTTGTAAGAATGTTTTTCATTCTACGTTGTTTAGTATCCTGAGGAATCAAAGACTCGCATGCAATCATTGGCACTACTTGGGAAAATAACAGTAGCAAAACAAACAGAACAGTACAGACCGGCCCGGCCCCAAATTAAGATAAAAAGGCTCATTTGATGGAAGTAAAGATATGGAAGGACACAAAGTAAGAGCTGTTTCACACACCCAATCCAGGACATGCTTACAAGGATCTGAACCGACCGACTCCCGAGTTGCTTTAGCCCCTACAACAGCTGACACGTTACGTCTGTCCACAACAGGAACCAGAATGAGTCACCAAACTGTTTCATGCAGGGTAACTATGATCACATTGCTCCCAGATGGGAAACTGGTATCATGCGAGCTTCACTTTTACACTGAAAATACCATCGTTTAAGAATCGGTTTCATTTCTACATTAAAGTCTTCCAAAATATGCAAATTTTCTTGTTCCAAATATAGCTATAAAAAAAGTATTAATCTCACTCGGAGTCGTCATTATCATCATCAAGTGGCATTTTTACATAGATGATTTTACCCCTAAGTCTAATACCTACAATACAAGCTTAGGTACCAGGGTGAAAGCTATTGTAATGTTGCACATTATTGAGATTACAGCCAAATAAACCAAAATAAAAAGCTTAATACAAACCGAGGTCATGAATCAGTCAGGTATTTGTGTGCAAAACATCTTTGACTTTGTTCTTTCAGTCTATTCTTAGAGTGGCGTCCCAAATCTCATTTTATCTTCTCTGCATGATGCTGCTTGTTTTCGTCCGACAAATTCAAAGCTTTATACAGCTTTATCCAGAGTTAGAAGAGGAAACAGGAGCGCCACACCTTTTTGTAATTTTATTTTTTTTAAACAACTTGAAAGCAGTCATGTGAGCGGTACTCACATGCAATGCAGCATGTTGTCGTATATATAAATCAATCACTTTATCCAGCACTGTAATGTCACAGAACTCAAATGAAGAACTGCTGAAAACCAAATAAAAGGATCAATGCAAAATGATTTGCACTGTTATTTTTACAGGTGGTGCAGAGATCCCAGCTCAAGAAAAAGTAAAATGAAATAGAAAGAAAAATAGTTATAGAGCACACCTCTGCTCTGGACATCAAGGTGTTGTTTTGGATTGTGATATCTTATTTCCACTATTGACTGCAACTGTTATTTACTTACAAATACTAATTACTTAGAAACGCCGCTCAACAGAAAGCATCGCAAGTCACAGCAAGCCTTGTGACAAAGGTTTGTACAAACTAATGAACTTTTTTTTAAGAAAAAAAAAAAGAGGAACTTCAGCAAACTAAAGTAGGTCAAATATTTGCTTGTGCATAAAAAAGGAGAAAAATACATATTTAAATAAGAAACCGATTTTCCAACTCCGTCTCCACTTTTAACTGTGCTTTAGGCCTGCATGAATATGTGGTGTCCTGTAATGACACACAAACATGTGGGTCAGAAGCAGTTTAAAAGCAAGTACTGTTTTCTTTACTCTTACTCAGAGGAAGTAAATATAGGACAAAGGTCAAGCTGTAAAGCAGCAGCACTGCAGAGTCAGCTCTATGTACGGCAGGCAAACACGTCATTCTACCACTGATTACTATAACATCTTATCAGGAAGTCAACAGCAAAGTCTTCTTTACTCCTCCCATTTCATTTAGGAATCTGTTAATTAAAATATTGCATATTTAAGTATTTTTATGTGAAGACATTTGACAGAGAAAATATGAACGGGTTTATCAGTCTTCTCCATTAAACTCATTTCAATCTATTGCTGTTTTATGTCAAAGAAAGTATCAAATCTCTATCATGGGTCAAAACTATATTGGTTAAATAAAGTAAACAGTTTTGAGAGTTGTGTTGGAATTAACAATAGAAAAGCAGTCATAAATCAACCTCTGGGGGTTTCTTTCCTGCGAAACACCACATTCCAGTGACGACAGCCAATGTTTTTTTAATTTGAGGAAATGATAGGAAGTTCGACATGCATGCTGCTTATTCAAAACCTGAGCTCCTTCTTCGTATTTGCTGTTTTACTTATGAATGTTCGAGGCTGTCCAACGGCATGAAATTTTCCCTTCAATGTGTGCTGGCTGTATGAGTCATTTCATCAGACATGGCCTGCTGCCTGCATGGCACTTGGTACGTCATCGCTCTCTCTCCCCCTAACACAGACACTCACCAAAATGTGTAACACCAGATAAACACACATATTTCACAGAATTTCACTCCCACAGAAATGCACAGCCTTTTTAATTTCTTAGTCACAACTCCTTAAAGTGATGACATAAAAGACAAGTTAGAAGACGACACTGAGCGGTAGACTTTAATGGGTCACTAATGCATTCCCTTGTCTTATTTTTGTTTCTACTCAAAATCCTACCTCAGCATGACATTCTGTTTTGCACTCACCTGCAATACAAGTTTTACAAGCCTAACAGATGACCAAGCTGGTAACACTGACTCACAAACACGTTACACAGGCTCAGCTACTCAAGTTCATCAACACAAGGCAACAAAGATCTCCATCTTCTGAATGTTCTCACAAATGTTTTGCTAGCAAGCTTTCTTACAGCGTGAAGGTCATTTGAAGCCAAAACTGAACAAACTTAAAATGACTTTGTGAAGTAAAGAGGAAGATAAATCGCTAAGAGATGCACCGATTAGGCTTTTTCCAGGCCGATACCGATGTTAGATTTGGTCAAATACCATTTTTGTTGAGCAGAAAATGAAGGACTTGTAGGATAATCCCCATTACATTTTAGTATTTGCATAAAGGAATAATTTAATTAAGGGGCATCAAAACATTTCCTGGTGGTGGACTGGAAATGGTGGCAGTTCTTAGTTTGATAAAACATAAACGGGGGGAAAAAAAGTTCCAACTTTTCAGTATTTGACCAGCTTTTCATCGATTAGAGCTAAAACGAGCCAATTTTGATCACTGGCTGATTGATTGGTGGATCTCTATCCAATACGGGTCAAAAAGGCAAAAGCACTTTGACCTTTGACAGTGACATGGAGCTTGTCTACTCATCAGTCCAAAATCATAAAGATAAAAAGATAAGACTGGTGACAACCTGTTTTGGACAGTGACCTTTGG
>CAEFZY010032058.1:0-15208 GCA_903066815.1 Brachyrhaphis roseni
CCGTGAGAGGGCGAGAAACGTCATTTCGATTCCCTTGTATGTCTGGACATGTAAGAGGAATTGACAATAAAGTTGAAAGTTGAAGTTGATTTTCATAACAATACAAGTACACCCACTGAAAGACGACTGGTGTGGGACTCGCAAAAAGTTTCATGTTTGGCTTCAGATGAATAGGATGACCAAAGTCAAAAACAAATAATGTAACATAAAGTTCATCCAAGTCAACAAAATATGCAACATTTTATTGCATTAAGTGGTTTAAATGGTTCATAAATGGTGGCCATCTTAAAATTCAAGTTGATAATGGTAAGCATAGACATTTTTATCTAGCATCCACACTTAAAAGAAGCTTACAGTAATATTCTGCACTATAAAGCATGTTTTTGTTTTAAGGAGTCTCTATCAGCGTTTCTACGGCTGTGCAGGTTTATTAAATTCTTGAGAAGATGGAAAAGAGTTCAGCAAAGCCTAATAAAGTTTGATTGATTTATTTTGCTTTGTACTTCCAGACGGGCAGATGGTTGATGTCGGTTTGGGTCAAAAGATGCATCTTTTGTGCAAAGGACGAGGAAAACCAGCCGGTAATAAATTGTCTCGTATGTCATTCTCTGTGTTGATTGATTGGTTAGTTTAACTGAACGCTAACTAGTCTTGCTCTTATTAGTTATACTGGATGCACCAACAGGAATGTCCTCAGACGTCTGGGTTCATGTGCAGGAGAAACTTTCCTCCCTGACAAAGGTGACAAATCGTCATGTTTACGATGTATATAAAGAAAACAAAAAAACAAGTAAATTATACACAACACTCAGAAAAAAAGGATTCACAGGGTAGAAGCTAGCGCTGAGCTAAAGAGGTGATCTCTTTGCTCTTGTGGCCATGTTGTTTGCTGCTGTCAGGGTCATACAGAGTTGGTCCTCGCAGTCGCTCTGTCAGTTCCTTTTTGCTCAGCAACACTCAGCTCGGCAGCGCTCAGGCTGACAGCCTGCCCCATGTTGTTTGTCTGAAACTGTGACCCAAATTAGGTCACTGGCTTGTTGGGAGGAGTGTAGTTACACAGAAACAACTAAAGTAGAACAGCAGTGAGACGCAGAGCAGCACTGGCCACTGTGTCAAGATCATTACAGAGCATCTTGGTTGTTAAGGAAAATTACTGTTGGGAGCGTCTCGTACATTCAAACCAAAGAAAACTTTCAGGGTTGGTCCTGTTTGTTTGTTCCATCAGGTTTGTACATATGACAGGATGGGACTGGGGTTCAGCAAGCGGCTCATGCAGAACGAAACGACCGGGACGGAGAAAGTCTGGGGGGCATCCACAACCGGACGGTGAGTACGTTACGTCCAGTTGCCAATGGTTCCCCAGGTGAAGTCGGAATGTTCTCAGGAACATTACCGTTTGATTTCATCTAATTTGGACCGTTCGGGTCAGATGGGACATAAATGGTTGTTCCTGTTGGACAGATAAATATTTCAGATAATCAAACTCATTTTAATGTCAAAATGTCTCCCCCAACGACCATTGGGCGAGAGATGAAAAAGTCACAAATGAGGGGGGGGAAAAAACATGCATTAGTGGTGAATTTTCCCTGGAGTGGCCAGCCTACTAATATTACTCCATAAAGGCATTGACAACTCATCTAGAAGGTCACAAAACAACAACTGAAGAACTGTAGGCAACACTGGCATCACTTAAGGTCAGTGTTCATGATCAAGCAACACAATTGGCATAAGTGGGAGAGGTCCAACCTAAAACCACCGGTACCAAAAAAGAACTCAGAGATCTGTCTTACATCTTCCAAAGGCATCGTGATGACCCCCAAGACTTTAGGAAAAATATTCTGCTAGCTGACGAGGCCAAAGTGGACAAGTTGCAGTAATTTATGGGATTATGAATCCTTAAGCAGTACAAGCAAGACCCCGTCTGAATGGCAACGAAAAAATTAAGGTTTTATAGGTTTCTAGTCCTTGTCAAACTCTGGTTTTAAGATTTGATTGAAATTCTGCAGCTTGGCCTTAAACAGGTCTTGGTATTTGAAAACCCTTCGATGTGGCTGAATTAATGTAATTTAGCAAAGAAGAGTGGACCAGAAATCCCCCAGAGTGACCCAAACGAATCAGCTCCAGTTTAAACAAACGCCGGATGTTGTTACTGTTAAGAGTTGACACAAGCAGGTATCTAGGGAGCCATTCATTTTTTTCCCTAAACACAGATTTCAGTTTGTTTGAATGTCTTTTTTTTCCCATTAATAAACAAGATTAACTAAAAAGATTTTTTTATTGACTGTTTATTTTTTTACTTGTGTTGAAATTAATGTGGGACAAACACCTGGTCACATCTCCATAAATAGATTTTAAATTGATATCTGAAGATACAGAATAATTTCAAACTGCTTTCAGTTTTTATTAGTTTGTTTAATCCTTCCTCCTTGAAAAAATCACTTCATGAAATTTACTGCAAAAGCACAAAATGTTACCAAGTATTTTTATTACAGTGTCTAGTGCAAATATCTTCGTAATCTTGAAATAAGACAAAACTAACTTTTCAGTAAGATACAGAAGCTTTTTTTTAACTCAATAATTGTTGAATATTAATCAAAAGTTCTAGTTCCACTGCCAGATATTTTATTATGGAATATACTTCTTTTTTTAGTTTCTAACTTGTTTTGAGAATGTTATGTAGTGTTAAATTTCCCTGGTTTGCAGTTGATAAAGTATAAAATCTGCAATAATTTCTGCATTTTTTTTTTTTTAGAAACTTTTTGTTCAGTTTTTGTGCAAAACTGACAATTTGGAGGCTTGATGACTTCATGTTGCTCACAGAACAGTTTGAAGTTGGTCATTTTTTCATATCAGCTTCCTTACCAGGAGGTCAAAAGATCAGAAGATCAGGTCTGAAAGATCAAAAAAAAACTTTCTGAGGGAATTGTGAGATTCTTCAAGAGCAGAATAAACTTCAGTCGTAATGTGGGAGACCTTCAGGAAAATGCAACAAAGTTAATGTGTGGAGCAACAGCTCGTGTCGAGATGACAGAGGAAACTCTGGTGCTTTGTTCCTCTGAGGCATGCCGCCGTTTTCAGTTTATGATCAAATATTAAACGCAGAGGGATTCTGCAGAGATCTTTGTCTTTTAGCTGCCAAAACCAAAGAACGTTTAGCGTCGTAGGCTGAAACACTGTGATCAATCAACGCTCCAAACTGCTGCTTGGTAGAATCCTGTCAAGCAAAACAATCACATTAATAATTTAATTCCCAGTTCCTCTTTTCATCTCAGTGTTTCATTGTATTTACACTTATTATGTGCTGGAAAGAATTAGAGTGTTGTACAACAGAGAAGAAGAAACACAGATTCAGTACTGTACAAAAGTATTCACATCCACACACTTTCTCACATTGTAATCACAAAAACGACATGAAACAATCAGCATTAGCTTCTGGTCTGGGACCCCCTTTGCAAGCCCACAGGCAAATCGACAAAATATGTACAGAAATATTGACGTTTAGAAAGTTTTTTTTGTTTTAATTTAGATTTTGTAATAATGCTTGAAAAATAGATTAGATTATTTATTTACTTTTTAAATGTAATTTAAAATTTATTGTTTGAAAATGTACTGGATTCAATTTGTTTAATTTTTATTTTCTTTCCTCATCTTTCCAAGGACCCCCCTTACCTCCCTTAGGTGGCCCCACCTCTATGAAAGCCACAAAAGATTAAGTAATTCCTTATCGGTAAAACCAATGACAAAGTAGAACATTACGAGATGTTCAACGTTTTTCCAACAATTTTCCAAAAACTAAATCTACCAAAACCAAATATGTGTGTTGACTTCTTCACACATGTGAAACCTCTTCAACCCCAGCTAGCTTATAATAGCAAATTCAGGCAATTTTTGTTTTTTTTAAATTCCCATTAATGATGATGTCTTAAACCTACTTCGATGTAGGCTATTGGCTTGTCCATCTTTCATTCTGGTAACCTTGAATTGGTATAAACCCTCCTGGCCCAGTTTGCAGCTCGCCCTGATTTTCCCACATAGATTGATGAGCGTGTTGTGTTGCAGGATGGTGGATGATCTGCACCGACTGCTGCAGGCTGCGGGGATAGCCACCCCCTTCGTGCTCGTCGGCTCAGAGCTCGGCGCGCTCAACAGCCGGTTCTACAGCCACATTCATGATGCGTAAGTCTTCCGACGTGGAATCAAATGTTTTAGCTGAAGAAGTCAGATAGTTTTCTAGCAAAAAGTGTATTCTGGGTTTTGTGGTTGGGAAGAGGGCAGCTCACTGCCACGGGGAATGTTTCAGTGAGGGCAGAGGAAAGCTTTAGCATCAAACAAGGTTAATGAAGAAAGATGGGGATTGTAGTTCTCTTTATATAACCTCCAAACAAATTAGTTGTATTAGATGCGTTTAACTTTTCCCAGTAAACTGTAATCCTTACGTGTTGCGAGAACAATCTGAAAGACTTTCAGTCGGTCTGCAACAATAGCTGATGATTTCTGTTCACTTCCTAAACTTTTTGCAGTGACACCACTGTTGGGTTTTGCAGCCTTTGGAGCTCTAGTTTTTGTGGAGCTAATTTCCATTGTTTCCAGATTTTTTTTTTATGCACTGTGATTAAATGCATGCTAAGTCACTGCAAAAGGCCTTTATTGGCTTAAAAGGTAATTCATCACTAAATCTTTTTCTGTATTTTTGCCCTGACACAAAACATTAAACAAATGGTGAAGAATGTGTTAGAAAAAAATAACGGAAAAAAAGAGTACTATTTGCTGTCTAGTGTTACGTATCTCCTACACTACTCTAAAGCCTCTTCCAGACCAGTGGGGGAAAAAAAATTAAAAACATAAATGTGGGCTTAATGAAAAGTATATTTAATACCTGCTTGAAGGTCGCTATTTTCAAAAGGTACTTTTAATTTGACAAACAACCTAATCTAAATTATTGTTATAATACAATCACAGTTAAATTTAACCTGTTGATTTGAAAACAACCTTCTATAAAGTGAGATTTTCTGATCTGCTACAACAGAGTGGTTCACAAAAGACTAACCTGACAAAAGAATCCATATTCACTAACTTTCCATAACCACGAACCAACTGATTGTTTGACAAGTTCCCCTCTGTTCCTGTGTGTTCTTAATATAGATCTTCTGCCTTGCTTAAAACACTTTCAGGTTTGAACTCTATTGAGGCTTACTGGGGTATAACCCTGTACGATCCCATATTGTCTCAAATCTTGTTTTGCTGCTTGAGATATTTCCTGCACCATGTCAGAACTTTGTGCATTCCCACCGGTTAAAGGCTGTCAGAGATATCACTGTCGTAACAATTTTCCTGTCAAGGATTCACTTTCAGAAAAAAACTGTCAGTCTAGAAAATTGTGAAGCTGTCAGACGCTGCTGGGTCAAATTGAAGCCACTGAATCTGGATGTTGTTGCACTTTCACATATTTAGATTTTTGCAGATTTAAGATGCTTCTTCAAAATTCCGTATGTAAAACTTGCAATAAAAACATTGTTTGTCACAACATATTAACATTTGCAAAAGGATGGTAACTTTCTGGAAATCTGTGATGGGAAGTTTGGCTTGTAAGTTTTGCAATTATAGAATTAAAGAGATTTTATTTTTAAATTAAGTAATTAATAACAAAAAAGTTAGACAAACTGTATCAGGCCCAAAGTAAAATATGAACATTTTGTTTTGTCATAGATAGCAATGTAAATTTGTGGAATAATAAAATTAAAACTTACTTCACCTCAATGCTGTCAACGCAGTTAAGATGGATATGTAGTTTTGCCTATGACAAAGCAAACTGTTTACAGACTGCTACAGATTTTTATTCAACAACTGATTGTTTCATGCAAGATTATGATAAATTTTGTGTTTCCCCAAATCTCAAATCCTCGTTTGTGGACATCCTTTAATATTTTATATTCCTGGATTATTATTTCCATTGATTCCCTATTAAAAATTTGCAACTGTGCAAGTTCCCAAACTTTTGAAACTCTGCTTCTGATGTTGAAAATGTCTAATATTTATCACTGAAGAATCCCTCAAATCCAGTTTATGTCTAAAAAATTTTTTTTCTCTCTAAAACACGTCTGTTTGCTTTACCGACCCGGTCAAATTTAGATTTTGAGCTAAAGATGTTCCAACACCACTTCCTATCATCTGGCATTATTCAGTCAACCACCGACAACTCGGTGATTAACACGTCAACTTCTCCGCAACAGGGTGAGAGATTTAGAGCTTTATTTGGCACAATGTTTCTGTCGTTCAGAGAGAGAGAGAGAGAGAGAGAACTCTATGGGGGTTTGTTGATGAATCCTTTCCAAATGGAAATATTACCTCAGAGTACATGGCTGCCATAAAATGACAAATCTGCAGCAAGACAGCAGGGACGGCGCCATCTATTTCACACTCATTACAGCGCAAAGTGGTCGAGCCTAGTTAAACTCTTACCTCATCCGAGTCCACTTGTGTGTGTGTGTCATTGTTGTCCTCAGGCAGGTGTCAGACCTGGTGCTGATAGATCCCATCCCAGAGGACATTTTTGAAGAGGACCAATGGAAGGAGTACTGGTGAGTTCATGGGAGACTCTTTGTCTGCGAGAGGAGAAAGAGGTCGAGGGGTGAAGGAGCTTGGAAATAGATATTAGGAAGAAGTGAAGGAACTGAGATGAAAAAGGCATAAAGTCCAGGGGGTTACGATTAAAAAGCAAAAGGTTTAAAATTAAAGGCAACACACAAAAGTGACGCTATGTTTCACGTGTGCATGTGATTGTCGTCGCTGGGTGGGGCTCATTAACGTGATTAATTGGAGGCCAAGGCAGCACATTAGCTGGCTGTAGTCTGCTGGCCTGAAACAGACAAATGGAAGGATGGGGGGAGGACAAAGTGTTGTCGGGACCGGGTTACGGAAAGTGTAATAACACCGCTTTAATTTGCGTGGCACAATTCATGTTAAGTGGTAGTCATTGTCGCAGCACATATTCCATTATTCTGTAATTATCATACATGAGAGTACAGAGGAGGAACTGTTGATTGAAATGCCAGCTACGCAACACTTGGTGCCTTTCTGATCGGGAACAAGCACAGCCTGTCCTGTGTGGCTGTTAAGCGGTACAATGCCACTCCAGATTTTTGCTCCGAGTGTATAATTTAGTGAACTGTCGAGAGCTTTTAGATTTCACTGACAGCCTAGCATCAATGGGGCGCCTGATAAACATGTTTAAGAAAACGCATTGTTGACGATTTTCTCTGTTGTCAGATGTTCAGCCTGAAAACCCCTCGGCGGATGGTTATCTGACACAGGCAGGTTCCTTCATTTGAAAACGTTGAAGTGTCTTATCAGGTCAGCGTTGAAGTGCTTGCACATGCTTCACTCTGTTAGCTCACGGCAAATGGGAAAAGGTTTGTAAAGTAGCGTTATGTGTTTGACAATTTCTCTTGGTGATGTGCAGCCCATTAAAATGAATCCTAAATGATTATTTACTGAGTTCTGTACATTCAATTTAACATATAGCCTGATGGTTTAGCTCATCCACAAAACAGGACAGATCCCAACTGAAACAAACTATCAGGACTGACCTTCCCTTCATCCAGGACTTATACAAGTCCAGGGAATATGGACAACTAAGCAGACCCCACACATCCTGGACACAAACTCTTTAGACTTTGTATGAAATTTCTTGTTTGTGCACATAATGATGATTAAGAAATGTGATTCTAAAAGTAGGCAAACATGCACCTTCCTACTGGAGAGATTATTGATCAAGATATTTGATGAATTGTAGAAAAGTTGCGCAATTGCTACAGGAAAAAAGAAAACTCTGAAATTTTGAGATTATTCTAAGAAATATTCTAGAAAAAAACTTGGAAAAGTCCCAGTTTCAAAAGTCAAATTTTCAACTTTTGGAACTCAGAAATTTCCATGTTTTTTCTAGACAATTTCTGAAAATAATCAGAAATTTCATATTTTTTTTCTAGCAAACTTTGACTTTTTAAAGTCAGAAACTTCCAAGTTAATGTCTGAGATGTTAAAGTTTTAGAGTTTTCCTCTGGCAAATTATCAACTTTTTCAACTCTCCTTGTTTTATTTTTCTAGAAAATTTCTGAGGTTTTTGGCGAAAATGTACTTCTCCTTTCTTTTTTTCAATCTACAATGGCTCTAAAACACCCTTGTATTTTTCATCTCATTTTTTTAGCCAGCCACTCAACAACCTGGTTACACAAAAGTAAAACAAATCAGAAAAATATTCAAATTTCCAGATCTAACTGTGACTTATGAGAAAAAGTTGGTGTCACTTTTATAAAAAAGGTTACCCTCTCACTTCAACCAAGCTAACTACAGCTCCTCTTCTGTTCTAATAATCAATTCCTAGTTCTCCTTCTTAAAACCCAACTCTGTGTTTTGCATGCGTTGACGTCTTGCATTGTGCAGTGTCAGCTAGAATTCCTCACTAACATTTAATATACGTGAAATCCAACAATAAAAAAACCTGCAGTAAGGAAAGTGGTAAAGGCGTAATAATTGAGTTATGCCCATGAGGATGTTGCACGTCCAAAGACCACTTTTAGCTTGTGGATTATGTAAGCGCGAGTCAAGCCAGATAAGAAATGGATCCCTGAAAATGGCCTAATTTGTACGTGACTCAAAGTGGAGCAGCACCATTTATCAGGGGTATGTGTCCAATTATCCTCTGATTAATAGGCATTCATTTAAATGAGAACATGACGGTGCAGCCGCAATCCAATTACTCTGTGCAAAAGCAATGTGGAGATGAAATGAAGCAAAGACTTACATTTAGTTTTTGGGTGGAGAGAAAAAAACCCTCTTTCTATCATCTCTGCTTTATTTCCATTCGGGGAACAAAATACGTTTCACAACAACTCTTTGTTTTCCTGCTGAAGGCGAGGAGTTCTCCATCTCAGCGTTTATTAGCTGTCAAAAGTCTGACAGCGTTTGGTACGTTTGGTTAAAGGAGCAGGACGGCACCTGAGCTCTGCTCTGGGATCGGAGGATTTCCACATCAAAGAGCAGCTCGTTAACGAAGGCTCGCTCCTAAAGCCACTCCTGTTACAATCTGCAGAACGAACCGCCACCGTCTCCTGAGAGAGGTGTGTGTAGGTATTTTCTGCTGTGTGCCGGTTTTGTTAAGGGTCCACTTCTTTGTTTTTGGGGGGTTTGAAAACATCACATCTGGTGTCTCAGAGATTACTGAGCCTGATGATGAATCCATGGCAGAGTGTGTCTTTGGAAACGCTGCTTGCATGACAAGACCCTCTTTGTCTTGTCGTGCATGATTTCTGACAAATCCTTATTCGTCAGAAATAAGGATTTCGGCATTTATCAAAAAGATGAATGTCTGTAATTGTTGTTTGAACATTACTGTCTGAAAGTGGCTCATAAATTTGGACTAATTTGAAAGAGATTCCTGTTAGGGGTACACCAATAAATCCACCCAAATTTCCTTAATTTTTGGTGATGGGCTATTGGACGATACCTATGAGAATCAGATCTTATCCACAGATCTTATCAACCTTTGCAAGTGTCTGAAAATCAGCCGCTGTCCTGTTTTGCATGAGAGAGTACTGACAGACTGACCTGCCCATCAGATCACCTCTGAACCCGAACGGTCAACAACAGTCACCTCACTGTTCCCTTTTCATTATATTTTGTGATTTTTCAGGCAAAAAATAGATTT
The DNA here is from genome assembly GCA_903066815.1 of Brachyrhaphis roseni. Taxonomy (NCBI): domain Eukaryota; kingdom Metazoa; phylum Chordata; class Actinopteri; order Cyprinodontiformes; family Poeciliidae; genus Brachyrhaphis; species Brachyrhaphis roseni. The sequence continues at coordinate 9,704 of CAEFZY010032058.1, forward strand.
TGGCCAAAATCGTAATTGTCAGGCCAAGCTTTTTGCAAATCAATGATCAGCCAGACAACTTCAATTGGTGCTCCCCAAATTCCTGTATGTCTCTATAAGCTTTAGACATCTAGAAAAAGAAAATTTATATAATCTTTGTAATAAAGTGAAATCTTTGTAATAAAGTGAAAGATTAGATGAAGTAGAATGTGAATTTTTAAGACTTGTCAGATTATCAATTGTTTGTGGGTCTAGAAAATTCTAACTTTAATTGAAACTATTTTGTTATATGATCGGCTGTATGTTTAAAGTCTCTTATATGAAGTTGAACCTCCATCCCAGGATCAAGTCTAACAGGTTTTATCTGTTTATACCACTTATTTAGTTATACAGAGACAATGCAGAACATTTTATAAATCCTTTAAAAGAAGATCTGCATGCTACCAGGTTAAAGAAAAAAAAGTTAATTTCCACCTGCAATCTCTGGACAGGTTGATTTAGTTAAGTGATTTAAAAGATCATGCATAGGGGAAAATCCAGTTTAGTAATCTAAAACCAAGCAAACCAAACTTCAAACCCACAAACAATTTATAACATTTTCTTTCCTTCATTAGCAATGAATGCACATTTCTTTCAGGAATTTCTCCTTGTTTTAGTTAGTCCAACTTTCCATCACTTCTGACATATTTCCCCCTTCATGGTGAAGAAATGCGTCCCCATATCATGATGCTGCCACCACCCTGCTTCAGTGTGAGGACGGTATGTTGAGGACAATGTTTGACTATTGGTACTACTAATATTACATTTGTTTAAATGATTTCTGTGACTTAAAAGAACTAGATCAGGCTGCCAAATCCCTCACACTCTGCTTACCTTACAGTTTTTCCTCTGCAAGCCCAAACAAAACAGTAAAATAACACTCGTCTTCATTTTGTATTTAGCAGAAAGTAAATAACCACATTTAATCCACAGTCTGCGAGTGCCGAGAGTGTAACACTAATGAGCGCCATGGCAACAGTTCTTTGTTCAGAGAGCAGAAGCAGCAGGGAATACTCTTCTCTAATGAACAGTCCTCGGATTTTAATGATCGCTGATTGGCTGTTTTAATGGAACCTCACTGAGTTTAGAGCGGCTCAATTTTCACAAGAGCACCACTTGAAGGTTTCCTCATCAGCTTGTTGCTTTCAGTGTTAGCCGTTACGCTTTGATTGATTTGATTTTTTTTGGTTGATTTTGGACAATTTGAATTTCTAGGCAGGCAGTTTCTCTAAAAATTATTCACCCCCCTTGGATATTTTTACTGTTTTTGATGCTTTTACAAATCAGTCACAATCAGTAAAATGTGGATCTTTTGACAGATTATTTTTTTTAATGTCAGAATGAAAATTGATTTCTGCACAATAATAAAAATTTAATAAAAATATTTAACATTAAATAAGTGAATGCATTAATATTATTTTAATTAAAAAAAATTTAACATAAAAAATAAAGTAAGTTTGCAGTGCTGTGATTGCAGCTAAAGTTTATGGGACTGAATGATAATTCAGTCACTTATTTTATGTTAAATATGTTATAAATTTTCATTATTTTGTAGAGATACATCTTCATTCGTGCATCAAAGGTGTTTTGTAAAAAAAAAAAAGAACATTATTGTAAAAGGATAAGACATCCAAGTGGGAGAATACCATCAACAGTCACTGTAAAAATAAAAATGAATATTTTTTATTATATTTAAAAAAATAATAAAAACAAATCATAAAAACAACTAAGTTAGCCCTAAAATATAATTCATAAATAATACAAACTGAATAAAATGAAAACATATCTCATAAAAGAGACTAATTGTAACTCAGTTTCATTTTGAGGAATTGATAACAAGATGAGTTTATTCCCGCGAGATCCAGTCCTCAAAAGAAAAATTGAGCTGTTTCGAGGTTAATATTTAAGAAGAAAAAGCTGTTATGTGTTAGATTGTTAAATTATTCGTACATTTATTGAACTGCTTTCTGTAATCGATCGTTAATTATTCATGTTTAAAGAAGTGGCGGCCATCAGCATAAGAGGAGGAGAGGGAGCCGAAAGCTGTCTGTCTTAAAATGAGCTAATTATGTCAGAAAATATAAACGTTGCTGCTGCTGTGTTCAAGGAAGTCTGTTTTAAAAGAAAGGGGGAAAACTACAGAAAAAGACAACAGCCATTGGTTTTTTATTTTGTGTGTGTGAACCTGAAAACAGACCCAGAGGAATCCCATCAGGTGACGAAGCCTCACAGCTGTCTGGCTGCAATTATGACCGATTTATGAGTCTGGATTAGAAGTGACACTTTGCAGCTCATTCATCAATCTGCCTCATTAATATTGTCATCAAAACCTGCTCAGAAACACACACCCTGTCAGCTTCACATAAACACTAAAGTATGATACATATGTGTGTGTGGCACCGTGTGTTACCCTCCCAGAAAGACAGACAGACACCTTTACCCACCTCTATAGGACAGACAACTGTTACTTTTAGTTAGATCGATAGATAATAGATAGAAAGATTGTTACATATTGATATTTAAACATTGTGGTTACATTTGAGTGGTTCATATCTATAAAGTTGTGTTGTTCTTCCATGTTTGACCAAACCTGTGAAGCTATTGGTGTGTTTTGGTGTGCTGTACTGGTGCAGAGTTGTCAAATAAATTAGTAATTCAGTAGATTTATGTCTGTTTTAAAAAAAAAAAAATCTGTCAATTCAGCACTGTTTTTATGTATTTGATCGGCTTAATACTAAACCTCAGATATCGGTATTGGTATCAGAAGGGAAAAAAGTGGATCGGTGCATCCCTAATTTTGTCTAAAATAAATAAGCGTTCAGTTGCCAAAATGAGTTATTCATCGTTGAGTGAAGCTGTTTTTGCTCTTCAAAAAGTCAGCTTTCCTGTTGCAAAGCGGTGCATGGAAAAAATGATCTGCTCTGTACTCGGCTGTAAAATTATTTACACTTGATTACGGCATGCAGCACATTCCACTCATACTATAGATTAAAAATCAAAATGCTGTGAAAATGCCTGGGTAGTTTAACCACTATTAGCAGCGATAATCCTCAGCTGTACTTTTCTCTCAGACTGTCACTTATTTCTGGCTTAATTGGATCGGTATCGGTTTAATACTAAAACTCAGACATCGGTATCGGTATCAGACAAAAAAATGGATCGGTGCATCCCCTAGTAGAAACTCTGCTTTGGTCATATTTGAAAGTACAATCTGAAACAAATGAGTGGAATGGAATAAAATAAAAGAACAGCAACCATTAAGATTAATATCAATTCTTATAACTAATATTCCTTAATAAGATATTGTTACTTTATCTAGACATTAGAATTGAATGATTGAAAGGTTATTTTATTTACCTGTATATTTATCTGTGCATTTATACAGCATCTTTCATTTTTTATTTATTTTTTACTTTTTAGCATTTTATTTTAATTCACACCCCATGTGTTGATTAGGAGTAGGAGGTGTTCAATGTTGGTCTGAATGTATGTTTTATATGCAAAAACTCAATAAGTTTTTGAACAAGGACATTGTTTAAAAAAAACCTGCTTTGACTTTGTCCATCTTTCTGTATGTGTGTGTGTGGGTGTGTGTGTGTGTGTGTGCGCCTCTTCTGAGTCAGCTTCCACCTCGTCCCGCCTCTCCGTCATCCTGAGGCTCCCAGATGAGTCGGGGACGGCAGCTGATTGTTAATTAGAAGCAGAGTAAGCGAAGCTGTTGCTCTGACGCTCCACTAATGAAGCAGACCCGCTCCGGCCTCCGTGTGTTTACCCTCGTGCAATCTATAGCATCGATGCCAAGTGGAAGAGTTCAGAGGGGACGGCGTCTGCTACGGTGTAAGAGTGACACCTTGTGTTCGCTCTCAGCGTAGCAGTTTGAACTTTTGCATGCCTGCTCCTGCAAAAAGGAGCCTGATTAGAATCGACTGGATTGTTTCTGAAGTGGCAGTTTTAGGTCTGACTGTGTGAATGTGGTGGAAGCTGAAGTCGCAGTGATTAGGAATCAGAAAGTGTAATAATTGGAACTGTTCTCTGCTCTGGGGCAGCTGTGACTCAGATGACAATCAGAAGGTTGTGAGTTTGATTGCATCTTCCCACATTCCCTGCCGATCGGTGTCTGATTGTGAGAGATGGAAGTGCAGCCAGGTGGATCTGACTTATAGGGATCTGAAAAGAGCTAATTAAGCTCAATCTGTTTGGCAATTCATTTTTCACCATAATAAACAACACAGAAACTGAAACTGCCAAAATCCACAGGTTGACTACCTAGGTCCCAAATGTAAGAAATAAACTGCAACAAACATAAAATGTAAAATTAGCAATAAAGCATGATGTCGCTCAGAACACAAAGCATAGAATTAGTGTGTGTGTTCATAGATCCGCCTTTGTGAATCAGACACATTGTCACTGATACCAGATGCAGAATTTTTTTCACTATCGGATCGATACAGATAAAAATATCTGCATCTCCAATATTAAAGTAGCCGTTTCCTAAATAATGAAACTCGGCACATGTCTGGCTTATATAAATACTAAGTTCTCTTTATTTTTCCAAATTTAAATAGTGGCTAAAAGTAGTGGCCGTTTTATGTCACATCACATTTATGCTCCTGTGAAACAGGAAGTCATGGTCTGCTAATTTAAAGGTTCATCTAGACTTAAGTAGTAAGATATAACCTAGAAAACAGCAGTTACATGTATGTTATGGTAATTGTTAGGGATGCTCTGGTCATTCTGTTTGACACGGTTGCTTAGTAATAAATGTGTGCATGTTTTCCAGTGTGAGATTACGCTTCTGCAGAAAAACATGAATTTATTTATGCCTCTTTGCACGTTTCTACCAAGGTGCTGTGTATGTAAACAAAGGTGTTAGTTTTTACAGAACGCCATAGCTGCTTGTTTTCATTTCTTCTGCATCATTCCCCAGGACAGTATCAGATGCAGTTTCATAACAACATAATCCCAACATGACTGCATAATTCAGTTCAGCTATTTATAAAAGTACAAACAACATCCACTCCTGATTTTATTTATGTATTAATGTAACAGTTTATTTACTCAGTAGAAGAGCAGCAATTTTCCCTGTTTCCCCCCACCCCCCGTCTAACATGTGATGTTAAAAGTAAATAATGAGGGACCTAGTTGTTGTACAATGGAGACGGGGCTGGTTCACAAGGTGACACATGGCTGCTCTGTTTTTCAGCTGCTTAGACCAGAAAATCAACTCTGCTCTCGTACCATAATGGATGGTCTAGTCCCGTTTTGAAGGATTAACAATATATGTTTACAGTTTATAATAGGTGTGTTTTTAAAGGACATCCATTTTACATTTTTTTTCGTTCCTTTTTTTTTTTTCACTTTTCAGGCTTGTTGCTCATATTTGTGTTTATTTCCATGTCTGAGCTCCATCAATATGTAAAATGTATGAAGGAAAGAAAGAATAAAATTAGCACAGAATACTGTCAAAGGTTGTTAAGTAATTTCATA